>CATIWR010521558.1:0-35689 GCA_949677035.1 Omphalea diandra | reverse complement strand
AGCAAAACTTGCCCAAATAGTTCTATTGAACTTATTTTTATATTGTTATTGTCAGGAATAATTTTGCATTAAAAATTAAAAGAAAAATTCTTTTGTTTTGACAATTGATTCCAGGATGAAAATTTGTCTACTCCATCATTTTTTACTGTTCTAAATTCAATAGTGTGATTAGTTCTCGAAATTACGCTTTATTTATATGTTTTCATTACCCACAATGAATCTGAAATTAAAATATTATGTTCAACTTTAAGAACCCTTAAATTAGATTTTAAAGTTTGTAAAACCTAATTTACGAATATCTAAGTTTCATTATATGAATTGGAGTGTATAAAACAAAAAAAAACCTTAAACTTACCGTCGTAATTATACTATAATATATGAAATATAAAGTTTCATGCCATATATCAAATCAATTCAAAATTTTGAGAAGAAAATTATGAATTGGAGCATTGATACTAACGTAAGTATATGTAACTGTTACAAGAACATATGAAATTGTAGAACCAAATATAATGCAGTATGAAACTTAACTTCTGATTAAGCCCTAATTATTAAAGCAGTCAGTCTAGTGGCAATGCTAATTAATGTTTAACTGCCTATTAGTTAGATAGGGGCCTTTATATAAATTTCACCACACCACCATCCCTAATCCAATTTCTGAAGTTGCTCCTTCATACACACACACACACACACATATATATATATATATTGGTTTTTTCAAAAGAAAAAAATTATTTTCGTAAAGACAAAAAAGACAGTAAAGATAGATCTTGTTAATATTTGACAAGTGTTTGAAATTAATTATAACAAATCTTTAATAGATTCTCAAATTCAAGCATAATTTGTATTCCATTTTAATTCTTCACTTCAATTATGCAGGTTCTATTTATATGATTTATATGCTTTTTTGAATTTATATACTTTTAGGCTCTGTTTGGTTCACGAAAAATATTTTTCAGAAAAAGATTTTTTGCATTTTTCTGTTTAGTACATTTTAAAAATTAGTCAATAAAAAATATTTTTCTTGTTAAAAAAAAACTAAGTCATTTTTCTAACTTTAATAAAAATTATATACATTTATTATAACTAGTCATCTTTGACTACCAATACCCATCACTAGTTATCATTTGTCAATCGTGGTTGCCGATAATAAGCAAGATCTATAATAAAATTTTATTTTTAATATAATTTTTTATTATATTAAATGATAAATAGTACATAAATATAAATATTTACAATATAAATTTTCTTATAATCTTATAAATCAAAAGAAAATTAATATTTGTTATAATATATTTTAGAGACAAAAAATATGTTAATCAGAAAAATATTTTTTATATTTTTTTAGATAAATTATTGTGCATGAAATAAATGGAGTCTTCTGTGTTGATTTTTTTTGTTAAGAGTATATATGCTAATTTATCTCTTTAACATAGTTTGTGTTTTATGCAGAATTAAATGAGAAGGAGCATACATAGGAGATAAAATTTCATGCCGGTGGATATGTATTGTAATTTTAAAAAATGCTAGTGATACTTACTTATCAATACTTTTTTTCTAAAATATTTATTATTTGGTTAATTCATATTGTTTTATAAAATTTTAATATTCTAAAGTTTATCCGTTATAATGATTAAAATATTATGTTTAAATATAAATTTTGATTTTTTTTATTATAATGAGTTACCTAATATAACAAATAAATTTAAAGTATTTAAACCAAAAATGATATAAATCAATTAAACAGAAAGTACTAATAAATAATGATTGTTAGCCTTTCTCTATAATTTACAAAGGTAATGATAAATAAAATGGGTGTTACAAGTTCACATGACACTCTCTTTTAGACATATATCGATCTTAATTATATATTATTTCAAGATGGAGAAATGAAAAATAAAATGTATTATTATTGGTCTCTCTATTATGAAAGTGAAAATTTTTGCATATGGAAAAAATTTTGAATTGAATTTAAATTGAGTTTCAATTTTACCCTTAAAAATAATATTTTCGAATTGAGTTGGGTTGGATCATTATTAGTCAATTTTTTAAAAAATATTTTTTAAATGTACATTTAGATTTTTTAGTATTACGTAAAATTTTTTCATATTTTGTTAAGAAAAAATAATAATTTTTAAAATTTTTTAATCAAATAGATTTTATATAAGCAAAACTTGATGAAAATTTATGATTTTCACTTAAATATTTAATAAATTAAATATAATTTAGTTTTTTAATGCAAATGACAATATATAATAAAAATGAGCAAATTGAATTAAGTCTATGTAAAATTGCATTCAAATCATATATCATAATTTAAACTAATTCATAAACAAACATATCATGTATAATGACAATAAATCTCTCACCACAAGGAATTTTGTATATTACAATAAAAATTTATGTGATAAAATAAATTTTATCTTAATATGTGATTCATCGTGATAAAAATCGTATTTGTCATAATTATTATTAAGAATAAGTAAACTTATGATAAATTTTTCATGTAATAAATTTTTATTATAATAAATGAGCATACAAGATAAATTATAACATAAAATCATTTTTCATAATGTTTTATCACAATATTTTAGCGTGAAATTTCTAGTGTTCATCAAACCATTTATAAAAATAATAATATTATCATAATAATATTTTATCGTCATATTGATTCATTTAAAAATTATGACAAAATTATTTTATTATAATAAATAATTTTATTCTTATAAAATAACTTATCACAACTTATAATTTAAGTACATAAAACACATAATTAAATTAAAAATATATCACCATATATTTATTACAATCAGTCATCTTTATACAAAAGTTGGACCAGCCGAGTGACGGCGACTAGCTTTGATCAGCATTTACAGCTCCCAGTGTAACAACTTAAATAGCTCAACCACCCAATTGAAGACTACTTCCAACGATCTTCCATTAGATTTTCCTATATATATACACTCCACAGGTTAGCACAATCCAACATCCATATTGTGTAATTTTTCTTGTTTTCTGCTACAATCAATCATGGCAATTACTGGGTCTAGTGTGATTAAGTTGGTTGGCTTGATGATGGTGACCCTAGTGGTGGTGAGTGCACCAAAGTCGGCCGCCCTGGGGATGACATGAGGGTATGTAGCGAGGGAGCTGAGCCCTTGCATAAACTATGTGGAAAATGGTGGAACTGTACCAGTTGCGTGCTGCACTGGTGTCAAAACCCTTTACAACGCTGCCCAGTCCACACCTGATCGTCAGGCCGTCTGCAAGTGCTTGAAATCTGCCGTTGCTAATATTCCATACACTGGCTTCAACCTTGGTCTTGCCGCTGGACTTCCCGGCAAATGCAAGATTAACCTTCCTTACAAGATCGATCCTTCCACCAACTGCGATAAGTATGATTTTTTATAAGCTAGATAATACTATCCAAAAGGGAGGAAACATATATTTTTTTTAAAAAAATTCTTAGCATAAACACACCGTCCAAACCAGAGAACAAGAAGACCTAGTAGAATCCAGCCCATATCTATATGTAGTTATTTGCTTGCGCTTTATTATATATTTATTGAGAGTAGTGCAACAAGTTGTGCCATTTTGTAATTCTTTTGATGATCTTACCTGTTGTGACATAGTAATTAATATATTTCAGTTGATATTATGCCCTAAAAAACTCATGGGTGTTCGATTGGGTGTGAATTTGCTTTCTTGATTGCAGCGTGAAGTGAGGATACTTAGACAGGTGATTTCTAAAGGATCGGTCTCTACTATATACAATTGGAGAATAAAGTGGGTACTGCTGTACCTTTTGGAACTATGGTTATGTGCCTTATTATAGGCGTACTAGATATAGTACTTTATCTTGCGTATGTTGTAAGAAATCATCATGCAGATGCGTAGGATGAGTGAAGATCAAAATAGTAGTTTATTATTTGTATGCATATTTGTCTTTGCCTATCTAATCTAGATCGTCTTTAATGGAAGTTTTGGCCTTCTCAAATTGCTTTTAAGTATCCCTGCCGCATCCACACGTTTTGATGAACATTATAAGATTATTCACGTTATTAAATTATATTGTCATAATTAATAAATTATTATCAAATTAAAAAAAATTATTATTTATTATTAAATTAAATAAATATAAATATTGTTGAATTAGCTAGAAGTTATTATTTATCATTAATTAGATCATATTATTTAATAACATTATAAATTTTATCAGTGTAGAATTCAACTATTGTAGAATTCATCGCAAGTCTTTGCCTTTCTATAATCATAATATGTAAATTTTAAGGTGACATAAACACTGTTAATTATATAAAAATATTTTAAGTAATAATTGGTTGAGCCTTTTACCGTAAACAAAAGCACAATACTCTACTTTTTATTATATATACTCGTTATCTATATAATAAATTCATATTATTAATAAGGAGAATAAAATGTAACTATATGTGAGTACCGTAGAAAAATCCTAGTTGGTAATATTCAACAAATGAATCTGGTCAAGAACAAGAGAAATTCCTTTTTTTTTTTTAAATTTTACACTTTAAAACCAATAAATATTAATTTTTATTTTTTAAAATTAATTAAACTGATTTTATAAGGAGTGAAATTGAATGACTGAAATAAGTCCCTAATTTTTTTTTTTTCAAAAAAAAGTCCTTAATTTCGTTGATGGCACTGGCGACATAATGTTGGCTTTTAAAAAAAAAATTCTTATAATAAGGTCATGACGTAGGGTTGGACCCTATTTCTTCTTGACTCTGTGTTGAATCAAAGATACAAAGGGGTGACCGAAAAACCGACAGAATAAAAGAAACTGGTTTGGCTGGTTCGGTTCTTAATATAAATTAGTTGGATTCAATTTTTAATGTTTGGTTGGCTTTTTATATAAAAATTAAATAAATCGAATAAATATAAAATTATTAATAAATTAAATAAATTTAAATAAAATTAATCTATAATATATATAATTTGATCAAATGATATTTTACAATTCAATTTGATTTAATTTACAAATATACAAAATGTAATTTTATTAAATTATTCAAAATTTTTTATTGAGTTTAATTTTTAAAAATATAAAATTTAATTTCGATAGAAATGGAACTCACCGAATATTTAGTCCATTAAAACCAAGACCACATAAGGCCTTAAAATTTGGGCACATCAATGTTCCCTTTCTTGAGAAGAAAAGCCTGAGTAGAAATATGTCTTTCTTATCGTGCGTGTCTATAAGTATGCACATAAAGAAAAAAGAAATGATAAAATATTTCGGTTCTTAAAAAAAAAAAAAGAAAACGATAAAACCTTTCAAAAATTCAATATATAAAAAAAATAAAATACTAATGGCATTTAGTAGCTTAGCTTTCCCCTGTTCCCTAATTGCATTCCCACCTAACAAAAGTTTTATATTTTTTTTTTTAATAATTCATTAGAACAAAAGTTGCTTTAAAAGATATCAATTTTTTGTGGTGTGTTTCTTTATGGGCTAACATTGTCACTATAGAAATTAGAGCTAAAGCAAGAAAAGTTAGACTCACATATCCTGACTTAGTTTAATAGTAAAATATAAGTAATATGTGCTTATCACTTTGATATGAATTTGAATTCATATCTCCTTTAACTCATAGTTGAAAGGTATGTTTGGGTATAAATTTGATGATAAAAGTAATAGCACTTATAAAATAAAAGTTTGGCCAAAAGAATTCATTTCACATATATTTTTCTGACGTTTATTATAGTATCAAATGATAAAAATTTGATATATACATCGAAACTTTATATATATTATTTTTTTGAGAGAGATGAAAATATTATTGCCTGTAAACCCAATATAAAGAAGGTGTCTCGCTAAAAAATTCTAAGAAGAAAAATTCAATAAAAAAACCTCTATGAAGGGAAAAATATAGTTTATCATCATTAATACTGAATTTTTATATTATTATATGTTTTTATGTAAATATATAGTAATATATTAATTATATAATTTTATATTTTAAATTGAATATAAAATACATAATATTGAACATGATATAAAATATAATAAAATTTTAGTTCTAAAAGTACAAAAAGTAAGTTAATACAACAAAAATATATGAAATTATATTTAAATGTCTTTAGTACATCATATATGCATCCAGTTACATCAAATGACATTTAAATTAAATAAATAATATTTGACATAAAATCTAAGTTTTAATTATATTTTACAGACTTTAACATTATTAATGATGATTACTTAATAATTAGTATATAATACCATAGTTTCATCTTTAAATTAAATGTAAGATACATAATGTTGAATGAAATATGATATATTAAGATTTTGATTATGAAAATCACAAAAATAGTTTAATAAAAAAATAATGCATTAAATAGCGACTACCAAAAAAAGTTGAGTCAACTCTTTATGTTGACTCATTATTAGGCTTAATTACTTTAAAATTTCCAAACTTTTTAGTGTTTTAATAAATCTAGCTAATTGTTTAAAAATTTTTTAAATTAATCCCAAACTTAATTCTATTTTATTTCCAATATAATCTTGTTGATGGAGGATGACCTAATACAATGGTTTCACTATAAAGGGTAAAAAAAAAAAACTTAGTTTGTAATGTTGACTTATTAGCCATATCGAAATGCATAACTTTAATTAAAAAAATTAAATGTTAAAACACTTTCAAACAAAATGAATAACTCAATGATAATAATATGAGCTTAATATCTCGAGAAAATAACAATGAGAGTTTTAATTTTATGGCATTACTGCCTAAAACAACTTACAGATGTGTTACTATTGAGTTATGTGTTCTATCTAAAAGTGTTTTATTATGAGTTGATTGAATTTTTTTTTACATGTCATAGTCAAACTACCACATTAGGTCAACCTTATACTAATATGACTATATTTAAAATAAAAAAATTAATTTAAAATTTTAAAATAGCTGGTTAGTTTTATTAAAATGTGAAAAATTCAAGATTTTTAAGATAGTTAGACTTAATATGAGTAAATATCAAGAGCTGATTCAGTTTTTGTTTTTACATCTTATAGTCAAACCACTACATTAAATCAATTTTCCACCGGTAAGACTAGGTTTAAAATAAAAAAAATAGATTTAGAATTAATAAAAAATATAAAACAATTAACCAAATATATTAAAATGTAAAAATTTCAAGATTTTTTTAAATATATATATATATAACCTGGAACAACCCAAACCATAGGCAAATAAATGCGAAAGTGGACCTACCGGCACTGACGCTCTCACACGGCAACCTGTACCTCATTAATAGGATTGTTCGACGTTTTATGGTGATCAGCAGTGTGGAGATCTTAGGTCTCTATTATTGAAGGATCCAGAGTTTTCTTTATTTTTATTTTTTCAAAAGGCATAGATCGAGAGGTCATCATTCCTATTTATACAAAATAATATTAAAAAATATTAAAAGCATTTATTTTTAAATAAGAGATTTAATATTAAAAATTTTCATAAAATTCAGTGAAATTTATTAATAAATCTATATATTCTTACAACATAAACACAATTCATTGACAAATTAATTTTTGATAATTTGATTTTCATTAGAAAATTTGAAACTCCATATCATTAACCATAAATGGATTAATTTTACTTTAGCCATATACTTTGAAATTTGATAAAATTTGCAGACATATTTCAGAAATACTTACATTACCACAAAATTTAAAATTTATCTCTAAATTCTCAATTTCTATTGCTAAATGTATTTAGCGATAGATTAGCAATCAACAAAATTTATCATAAATATCACTCATAAAAAATTTCATGACAGAAATTTTATCAATAAATCCACCACTAAATTTAATTTTTAAATTAAATTTTATTTTTTTATTTATTTCTCTTTTTATATTTAAATAAAAAAATGAAAAATAAATTTTATTTTTTTTATTTATTTTCCTTTCACGTGTTTAGATAAAGAATAAATAAGAAAAAAAAAAAAGTTTCCCTCGTTCTTGTTCTTTTCATGTTAGTTTCTGCTCCCACGAGTGCCTCAGCCCACTCATTCCCTACGTGCTGAACGGTGGGGTTCCCCACCAGAAGAGAGCTGCAGTGGTGTGAGAAGAATCATGAATGTTGCGAAAACCACCGCGACCGCCAACAGGCGTCTCAGTGCTTGAAAAGCACTGCCAGCGCCCTCGGCGCTCAAATCAACCCCACTGTCGCAGCTATTCTTCCTAAGAACTGCAACGTTAGCATTACTTACAACATCAGCATGTCCACTAACTGCAACTCGTAAGTACCTAGCTATCTTAAAAACTGAAATTAATTGTTAGAACAGCTTGTTCTGACGGGGCATCCATGATTCTTGTGTTTTGCAGGGTCAAGTAAGGTGGGGTAATGCAGCATTGATGTTCAGCCTCGAGATGGGGTATAGGTGAAGAAGAATAAAGAGAGGCTGGTGCTTTCGTTTTGCGTCTCCTGTCTCTAGTCGAGTATTTAGCGTCTCGGTTTCTGCTTTTCAGTCTTAGGGGCCACATTGCCTTTGGGTCTTCTGATTAATGAGAAATTCATCTATTGTTTTATATGTTCTGCTCTTTTCATCTTTTTTATTTTAACAGCTATTTCATTAGATAGAACCCATATATGATTAAAATTATTTTTACCCAAATATCTCCAAAAAAATAGTGAAATTAGAATTAAAATCTGAATTATACATCAAAATTAACGTGTATTTAGATCATCTTGAACTCGCTACGTGATGGTTATCAATTAAAGAGAATAAAAGTAAAATCTTAGTAACTATCTTAGCAATAAAACCCATATCGTCGTGAATCATCAAATTTCTTTAAGCTCTATCGTCAAAAGGTTTTGAGAGATCTCCTTGTTCTTTCCCCATGTACTTGAAATTCATAACAACAACATATCCATGATAGGGCTGACTCATAATTATAAGCTTTTACAATTGGTTATTCATAATTCAGATTATAATCAATTAGTTCAATGATATCTCAATTCATTCCTATAAGCATGCTAAAAATTTTTCTCTAGATAAAAAATAATCGCATCATTCACACATTTGCTTCTGCATATTATGTATTAGGTCGGTTGTAATTACATCTGGACCAACGCCATCTTATAGTCGCCCACACCTTCAAACAGATATCCAATGACCCAGGCCTCGTCTAGTTTGCTGGGCCTGTCCTGAATTTTTGTAGGTTAGTCTATTCCTCCTGTGGACACGTGAATTGATGGCCTTGAACTAACGTATTTATTTGCAACCTAGGTAACATTTATACACTTCCAACCTCACAGAAACTCTCGAAAGGTAGCGATTTCATATTTTAAAAACTCATCGAATTTATCCAAAATATTTTGGGCTTATATTTCAAAAACTCATCAAATTTATCCAAAATGTTTTTGGCTCATTTTTGCAATTTTTAAAAATTAAGACTCCCATTTGGTTTTAACTCTAGTAACAAAAAATTCATTGTTTGTTGTGGTTTGAAGTTCAAGTTTCATAAAATTTGACAATATATTGTAGAAGAAGTAATTTTTGTATGATTTAATCATTATTTATTATAATATCTTTTATATATAAGAAAAAATATTTATAAACATATTCTTATATTTTTATATTTACATATTTCTCTCATATTTTATTTTAATATTTTTAAAAAATGTCATTTTTTCACATTCGTTTCTGCATTTCTCTCTTGTTATCTGGCATTCAACACAAACACTGTGGTTAGGTAGAATAGTTCCTCAATCCAACAATTGGATTGACTGGAAGTTTTGATATTGAGAACAAATTATCTATGGATAATTAGGAGGATAATTTTGTTCATGATTTAAGAAAATGGTTGCGTTATCTGTCTACCCTAATTTATGGATGCGGGTGTTAGCTTAACAATTGAGTGAGAGTTATTATTGCATATCGTTAGCCTAACAACTCTCTTCTAATGATATTATTATAACAATAATTAAAAATTGCAAAATGTTGAAAACAAATTGTTATGTACCTCATTTCTCTTCTCTCTTTCCGTTTCCTTTACCTCCCATGTTTTTAAAGTCAAATTAGAGATCAAACTGATTATGTAGTCGATTTATTATTCGATTAGTTTAATGGATTTAACTGATCCAATTTAATAGGATTTTTTTTTTGAAAAAAAGATAAACAGTACTTAAAAATATTGAAAATTTTTAATATATATATTATATGATAAAATAATAAAACTATTTTTTAATTTTTAAAATTTAAATAAAAATAGTTTGATATATTTTTATCTCATTTTGAAAACACTACTTACCTCTCCCTTTGTCCTCCAAACTCCAATTAAAGCTTTAAAAGAGGGGTATTGCAGTCATTTTTGACTAGCAATATCCATCCGTCGGTAATTTAATTTTCCTTTAAATAAGTGATTTTTACTTAGATCTAGACATTAATTGGTATTACTCCTCCTCTAGTGAGACTTTTGATAGGTTTTATGTCTTCTTTATGATTTTTTTTTCTTCTCTTTAAAAAATAAATCTATTGCCTATAAGGTTGGAAAAAACCGTAAGAGATTTGAATTCAATTTAATCAGTGTTTAAAGGTGTTATTAAAGCCTTAATACTCTTTTTTTTTCAGTGTGAAAGTTAAAATTATGTATTTCTATTAAATGTTATTCACACGTTATTATTTATGGAGTATACCCACTTCTTAGATTTAAGTGAGTTTATTGTGTTTTATATAATAGTTATTCACTTAGCCATTTTGGATTCTTTTTTTTTATTTTTTTGTATGTTGTATCTCCTTCCATTTCAATAAAACCTCTATTCCATATTTTTCAAAAAAAAAAAAAAAAAGAAAGAGTGAAATTTATAGTAATTAAGTGTATCAATCTTGTGTGGACTATGATGTAATATATTTTCTAGCTATTTTATTTTGATTTATTGGGTAGCAAAATTAGCCCAAATAGTTCTATTGAACTTATTTTTTTATATTGTTATTGACAGTAATAATCTTACTATTAAAAAGTAAAAGAAAAATTCTTTTGTTTTGACAATTGATTCCAAGATGAAAATTTGGCTACTCCATCATTTTTTACTGTTCTAAATTCAATAGTGTGATTAGTTCTCGAAATTACGCTCTATTTATGTGTTTTCATTACCCACAATGAATTTAAAATTAAAATACTATGTTCAACTTTAAGAACCCTAAAATTAGATTTTAAAGTTTGTAAAACCTAATTTACCAATATCTAAGTTTCATTATATGAATTGCAGTATATAAAGCAAAAAAAAAGCCTTAAATTTACCGCCATAATTACACTATAATATATGAAATATAAAGTTTCATGTCATATATCAAATCAATTCAAAATTTTGACAAGAAAATTATGAATTGGAGCTTTGATACCAACATAAGTGTATGTAATTGTTACAAGAATATATAAAATTGTAGAACCAAATATAATGCAGGCTATGAAACCTAACTTCTGATTAAGCCTTAATTAATAAAGCAGTCAGTCTAGTAACAATGCTAATTAATGTTTAACTGCCCTATTAGTTAATAGGGGACTTTATATAAATATCATCACACCACCATCCCCAATCCAATTTCTCAAGTTGCTTCCTTCATATATATATTGGTTTTTTGAAAGAAAAAAATAATTTTCGTAAAGACAAAAAAGACAATAAAGATAGATGTTGTTAATATTTGACAAAGTGTTTGAAATTAAATATAACAAATCTTTAATAGATTCTCAAATTCAAGCATAGATTGTATTCCATTTTAATTCTTCACGTCAATTATGCAAGTTCTATTTATATGATTTATATGCTTTTTTTAATTTATATACTCTTAGATTCTGTTTGTTTCACAAAAAATATTTTTCAGAAAAAAGATTTTTTTGCATTTTTCTGTTTAGTATATTTAAAAAATTAGTCAATAAAAAATATTTTTTTTGTTAAAAAAACTACGTCATTTTTCAGACTTTAACAAAAATTACATACATTTATTCTTACTTGTCATCTTTGACTACCAATACCTATGACTAGTTATCATTTGTCAATGGTGGTTGCCGATAATAAGTAAAATCTATAATAAAATTTTATTTTTAATATAATTTTTTATTATATTAAATGATAAATAGTATATAAGTACAAAATATTTACAATATAAATTTTTTTATTATCTTATAAATCAAAAGAAAATTAATACTTTTTTATAATATATTTTAAAGACAAAAAAATATGTTAATCAGAAAAATATTTTTTATATTTTTTCAGATAAATTATTTTGCATGAAATAAATGGAGTCTTCTATGATGAATTTTTTTTTTATTAAGAGTATATATGCTGATTTATCTCTTTAACATTGTTTGTGTTTTATGCAGAATTAAATGAGCATACATAGGAGATAAAATTTCATGCCGGTAGATATGTATTGTAATTTAGAGAAATGCTAGGGATACTTACTTATCAATACTTGTTTTCTAAAATATTTATTATTTGCTTAATCCATATTATTTTATAAAATTTTAATATTCTAAAGTTATCTGTTATAATGATTAAAATATTATGTTTAAATATAAAGTTTGATTTATTTATTATAATGAGTTACCTAATATAATAAATAACTTTAAAGTATTTAAAACAAAAATGATATAAATCAATTAAATAGAAGTATTAGTAAATAATCATTGTTAGCCATTCTCTATAATTTATAAAGGTAATGATAAATAAAATGGATGTTACAAGTTCATGTGACACACTCTTTTAGACATATATCGATCTTAATTATATATTATTTCAAGATGGAGAAATTTAAAATAAAATGTATTATTATTGGTCTCTCTATTATGAAAGTGAAATTTCTTCTAAGAAACAAAATTCTTTAATTTGAATTTTTGCCTAAAAGGCTTTCTTTGATCTCTTAAGTTATAGATTTTTAAAGTTTCAAATCTACTTTTGAAAATAAACAAAATTAACAAACAAGTTTCTTAATCTGTTTCCATTATATAAAACTACTTATTTATAAGATAAAATAAGGAAAAAAATGGAAAAAACTTTTTTGTTATGATGGACTCTTATAGTTCTCAATATTATATTAAAGATCTCTAAATATTATAATACCAAAATTTATAATTCATCAAAAATATAGTATTCATTCAAGTTTATGTCTCTCTACTTACTTTAAATATTATAAAACTAAGCTACAAAATTTAAGAAATAATAATAATACATATCCTGCATGAAAGTTCTTTAAAGACTTGTTTGTATATAGATGTGCATTTGAAGGTGTATGTTTAAAAAAAATATATGAAAAATTAATTTTATTTATTTCAAAAGAATTAAATTATTGAATAAATTCAACACATAAACAATTGATATCTCATTTATTACAAAAATATGAGATGCATCCTTTATATTTTTAGATAGATTTCATATCTTTGTGAGGGAAAATTGTATTAATATTCATGTGCCAATTTTATCTAATATCTTATTGGGATTTCTTTTAAATTCTTATTTAATTTGAGATTTTAAAATGATAAAGAACTTTATTTAGTTTTCACTTAGCAAATAAATATGTATTTATATTTATTTTGATGTGTAATTGTGTATTCTCTTTTGGAATTAGATACTATTTTGAAAAATTTTAATTGTATTTATAATTTCTGTTATAGCAAATTATTTATCATCATGAATCCAATAGATATAACTATATAATGGGCGAATCACATAAATTATTGTGTCTTTTATTTATATTAGTTTATGATTTAATTTGTTTATATTAGTCAAGTATAGTTTTCCATTAATATTTCTCTTCAAATGGACAAATTTTTCAATAAATTTATATAATATTGAAAAGTGACGATTTATGATTTGATTCAAATTCACCAAAAAATATTATTCAAATTTGATTTAAAACTTTTTTGATCAAATATGACTTGACCCAAACTCAATATGTGGATTAATTCGAATTTGAATCAACCTTGATTTTTAATTTATATATCAATTCGAATGATTCAATTTAAATTATTAAAATATATAAAAAATGATTTAAAAATTACAATAATAATTTTTATTTTAACAAATAAAAATTGTAAATAACTCAACTCAATACACAAAAAAATATGAATTTCTCTCTAGACTTTGATCTGATTACTCAATCCATCCACAATTTAAAATAATTTGACTCAAATATATCCGAAAAAAAGAAAAAAATCCGGAATTCATTATACCCAAAAAAAATCCAATTCACAATTAATATATTTAACTCATTTACCACCTCTATATTATTGTAATAAGAATAGTCTCTACTTTTATATGAATTTCACTATGTATGATTAAGAGTTTACAGGAACAAATAGATTTAAGAAATAAAAACTATTGGCTTGCTGTCTGAAAAAAATTATATACAATTATAAAATATTTGATTTTGTAAATTAATATTAATATATATAATTAATTACAAATTTAAAATTTGTTTGAAAGTACAATTTGTGATATGTCAAATTTAAAATATATTTAAAACAGTAGTCTATCATTTATCAAGTTAATTATTTGATAAATAAGTGATTGAAATCTGTATTAATTTGATATATAAAATTATCTAATTATAAATAAAAATAAAAATATACTAAGAGAAATTATAAAATAGACAATTATACAAAATAAAACTAAAAAAAACATCCATATATTATCTATTTAGGACAAATATATTATTTTTTATGGTAAATATTTTAATTTATTAATATTTATAAATATATTTTAAATCAATATATTAAATTGCAGCCCTCATAGTGTGCGGATTATTGACTACTATATATAATTAATTATGATTTTAATTGCAGTGTTATACAAGTGTTTGTCATTTGTTAAATAATTATATTAGTAATAATATTTTTATAAGTGGTAATATAATAAATTTTCATTTTTTCATATGGTAAATAAGCAAATAAGACATTTAATTTCTCCAATTAATCAAAAAAATATAGAAAAATTTTTCACATAAATATAATTTAGAAAGTTTAATAATATGAAAATTTCTTAATATTCATAATAATCAATATTCATTTTCTTATAAGATAAAAATTAAAAAAATAAAAATAGTGGTCAGTAAAAAAGTAAAATTACAATTTTTTATTCTGTATAAAAACAATATTTTTATTAAATTTTATTATACTAATCTAATTATATAATTTTTATTTTTATTGTTTTATTTTTATTTATTTGATAATAATATATTATTTCTAATAAAATTTAAAATAATTAAATAATTATTTTAATAAATAAAAATATTAAATTTATTTAAAATATATTACTATATGGCTTAATTACCTTAAAAATCCTGAATTTTTCACATTTTAATAAATCTAACTAATTATTTCACGTTTTTTAATTAATTTTTATTTTTATTTTTATTTTAAATTTAGTTCGATTAGCAGACTAGTATGACTAGATTTAAAATAAAAAATTAAATTTGAAATTAATTTAAAAAAGTAAAATAATTAGTTAGATTTATTAAAATGTGAAAAAATTTAAAATTTTTAAGATAGTTAGGTTTAATAATGAGTAAATATTAAGAGCCGACTCAGTTTTTTTTTACACCTTATATTAAACCACTATATTATATTAACTTTCCACCAATGAGACTATATTTAAAATAAAAAAATTAAATTTAGAATTAATAAAAAAATATAAAATAATTAACTAAATTTGTTAAATTGTAAAAATTTCAAGATTTTTAATATATATATAACCTGGAACAACCCAAACCATAGGCAAATAAATGCGAAAGTGGACCAAGCCGCGCTGCCGCTCTCACACGGCAACCTTAAAGACCTGCACCTCATTAATAAGATTGTTCGAGGTTTTGTGGTGATCAGCAGTGTGGTAGATCTTAGGTCTCTATTGTTGAAGGATCGATAGTTTTTTTTTTTTAAAAAAAAGGCATAGATCGACAGGTTATATCATACCTATTTATACAAAATAATATTAAAAATTAGTTAAAGCATTTATTTTTAAATAAGAGATTTGAATATTAAAAAATTTCATAAAATTAAGTGAAATTTATTTATAAATCTATATATTCTTACAACATAAACACAATTCATTGACAAATTAATTTTTGATAATTTGATTTTCATAAGAAAATTTGAAACTCTATATCATTAACCATATATGGATTAATTTTACTTTAGCCATATACTTTGAAATTTGATAAAATTTGCAGATATATTTCAAAAATACTTACATCACAATGAAATTTAAAATTTATCTCTAAATTCTTAATATCTATTGCTAAATATTTAGCAATAGACTACCAATCAACAAAATTTATCATAAATATCTCTCATAAAAAATTTTGTGACGGAAATTTCATCAATAAATCTATCACTAAATTCACTTTTTAAATTAAATTTTATTTTTTCATTTATTTTCTCTTTTCATGTTTGGATAAAAAAAAGAAGAAAAAATAAATTTTATTTTTTCATGTATTTTCTCTTTTCATATTTGGATAAAAAGAAAAAAATAAATTTTATTTTTCTTTATTTATTTTCTTCCACATATTTAGATAAAAGAAGAAATGAGGAAAAATAAATTTAATTTTCCTTCTTCAAATGAAATATTAAGGGTAAAAAGGTAAATTCATTATCATTTCATTCAATCATCACATTCTCTCCCTATTTAAAGAAATCAAAAAATAAAAACTATTTTATTTATCTCTTTATTTTTTTCATTTTTAAACAATAAAAAATTATAATCTTCACTTATTTTTTTCTTCTTTATTTTTTGTCACCTCTTTCTAAACAAAAGAGTTATGGTCTCCGTGTTAATTATTTGGCGTCAAAATCAAACCCGGACGTTGGCAGATGCGTGGATGTGGCCACCCGGGTTGGTCAGTGAGTCAGTGATTCGGAAGAATTGCCTACTTGTGCCAGACCACATTAATAGGTAGTACATTGGCAAGTGTAGTCTTTATATATAGAGACAACCAACATTTGCCTGGAGCAACCGGACAAAAAAAAACACCACAGAAAAGAAAGCTTTTTTGTTTCTTTGATCTTGCCATGGCTGCTGCTCTTAAATTCGTTACCCTTCTTGTTCTTTTCATGTTGGTTTCTACTCCCATGACTGCCAAGGTTCAATTAGTTTGTAATCAAGTTGTGGACAGCCTCAACCCATGCTTTTCTTCCCTCAAGTTCGGTGGGGGTTCCCCACATGAAGGGTGCTGCCGTGGTGTGAGAACCTTAGCATCTCTTGCGAAAACCACCGCCGACCGCTAACAGGCTTGTCAGTGCTTGAAAAGCACTGCCAGCGCCCTCGGAGCTCAAATCAACTCTACCGTCTTAGATAATCTTCCTAAGAACTGCAACGTTAACATTCCTTACAACATCAGCATGTCCACTAACTGCAGCTCGTAAGTACCTAGCTATCTCAAAAACTGAAATTAATTGTTGAACTAGCTTGTTCTGACGGGGCATCCAAGATTCTCGTGTTTTGCAGGGTCAAGTAAAGCGGGATAATGCAGCAGCGATGTTCAGCCTCTAGATGGGGTATAGGTGAACCAGAATAAAGAGAGGCCGGTGCTTTCGTTTTGCGCCTCGTGTCTCTAGTCGAGTATTTAGCGTATTTCCTTTCTCTTGTCGCCAACTCTGTCGACTCGGTTTCTGCTTTTCAGTCTCAGGGGTCACATTGTCTTTGGGTCTTCTGATTAATGAGAAATCCATCTATTGTTATATATGTTCTGCTCTTTTCATCTTATTTATTTTAACAGCTATTTCATTAGATAGAACCCATATATGATTAAAATTATTTTTACTCAAATATCCCAAAAAAAATAGTGAAATTAGAATTAAAATCTGAATTGTAAATAAAAATTAACGTATATTTAGATCATTTTGAACTTGTTATTTGATGGTTATCAATCACAGAGAATAAAAGTAAAATCTTAGTAACTATCTTAGCAACAAAATCCATATCGGCGTGAATCATCAAATTTATTTAAGCTCCATCGATGGAAGGTTTTGAGAGATCTCCTTGTTCTTTCTCCAAGTACTTGAAATTCATACCAACAACAGGTCCACGAAAGGGCTGACTCACAATTATAAGCTTTTTCAATTTGTTATTCATAATTCAGATTATAATCAATTAGTTCAATGATATCTCAATTCATTCCTATAAGCATGTTAAAATATTTTCTCTAGATAAAAAATAATCGCATCATTCACACATTTGCTTCTGCATATTATGTATTGGGCCGGTTGTAATTACATCTAGACCAACGCTATCTTATAGTCGCCCACACCTTCAAACATATATCCAATGACCCAGGCCACGTCTATTTTGCTGGGCCTGTCCTGAATTTTTGTGGGTTAGTCTATTCCTCCTGTGGACACGTGAATTTATGGCCTTGAACTAACCCATTTATTTGCAACCTAGGTAACATTTATACACTTCCAACCTCCGATGCACAGAAACTCCCGAAAGGTAGCGTTTTCATATTTTAAAAACTCATCAAATTTATCCAAAATGTTTTGGGCTCATATTTCAAAAACTCATCAAATTTATCTAAAATATTTTTGGCTCATTTTTGAAATGTTGAAAAATTAAGACTCGCGTTTTTGTTTCAACTCTAGTAACAAAAAATCCATTGTCTGTTGTGGTTTGAAGTTCTAATTTGATAAAATTTGACGATGTATAGTAGAAGAAGTAATTTTTGTATGATTTAATCATTATTTATTATAATATTTGTTATAAATATATATAAGAAAAAATATTTAGAAATATATCTCTATATTTTTATATTTACATATTTATTCCATATTTTGTTTTAATATTTTTAAAAAGTCATTTTTTTTCACATTCATTTCTGCATTTCTGTCTTGCTATCTGACATTCAACACAAACACTGTGGTTAGGTAGAATGGTTCCTCAATCCAACAGTTGGACTGACTAAAAGTTCTGATATTGAGAATAAATTATCTATAGATAATTATGAGGGTAATTTTGTTCATGATTTAAGAGAATGGTTAAGCTATCTGCCTACCTTAATTTATTTTTACTGTAAAAATAATTAAATAAGAGAATAGATTGAATACTTTGGATAATAACTTATAATTGCATGATTCTTATTAGTTGGATACGTAAAATTATCTAAATATTATTAATATTGAACTATATGGTATGATTTTTTTATGCATTGCATGAAAGTAGGTTAAAGTGAGTTAAAAAATGAAATGTAAATGAGATTAATTAATTAACCTCATTTGTGAATTTTTTTTAAATGTAAATGAGAGTAAATAGAGGTTAAAATTTTATATCCATTTACTTTTAAATACTTGTTTTTCTTAATCCAAATTAGGGAGTAAAGGATGGAAATGGAAAAAGTTTTAAGTAATTTACATACATTAACCTCCTTTTTTAAAAAAAAAAAAAAAACTCCCAAGCAAAGTATAACTGTATTTATATTCCATTTCACACCTTGTAATTTTATTACTCTTCTTAACCTTTCTTTCTGCTCTAAAAAAGCTCTCATGAAATATCTTAAGTAATTTTAACACATGTGTATAATGAGTATGTATAATTTATATTTGTTACCTGTTATTGATTTTTTACCAATTTTTTAAAATTATAAAAATACATTTCACAATCAAAATCATATCTGAATTATTATCTCCCTATTCAAAAACAAAAAGACTATAATAAAAGAGGATTAATCATTGTCGCCTATTCAAAAACAAAAAGATCATGATAAAAATTGTCATAGATATAAAAGAAATTATTCTGAGGTTAATTTAGCAAATCATCTATTAGATCTTGGGTTACATAAGATAATTATGAATCATCATCCCAACATTCATGAAAGCATATTGGCGAAAGAGACCTTATCAACTTTGATATACAAATACTTGAAAAGGTGTGGAGGCAAATTAATCCAAATTTGTGTATTGAATTTTCGACCTGGTTAGAATATGCTATAAAGAGGAAAATAGCACATTGTTTATGTTGTTACTTTTTCAAATCATATAATAATAGTATAAAAAAGGGAATTTAACTATTGCCAAAAAGTAGTTGTTAGACCTTATTTTTGTAGTAATTAAAGAGCTTAACGACTACTTAGCGACTAATATAATGTAGTTGTTATTTTTCTACTAGCTAAGGTGAAATTAGCGACTAAATAGTAGCTATATAGCTATTACACATGGTTAGTTGCTAAGTAATAGCTAAATACTGACTACCAAAATACAGTAACTAAGGCAGAAAAAGTAGTAGCTAATTAATGGTAAAAGCAACTATAATGACTGCAAATAACGACTCTTGAGCTACTAAATAGTACAGTCGCTAAGGTATTATTTAGCTACTAAAGTTCTTGTAATCACTAAATAACGACAATATATATATATATATATATAATGAGATGTATATCTATCCTATCTTATCCCATTAACCAATTTTGATGGAAAACAATATGTAGAACGAGATGTATATCTATCCTTTCTTATCTCATTAACCAAATTTGATTGTAAGGAAATTAATGAGAAATGTACACTTGCCAAAGCAATTATTAGCAACTAATTTGATTGAGTGGATGTTAAAGAAAAAGACAACAAATCGCTTGAATTTCTACTATGACAAAGATGCCCAATATTCAATCAAATGGAAGTGATTTCTTATGTCCAATGTTTTATGAGCAAAAATAAGAATTGTTGAGTTATAATTTTTGCACCAAAGATGAAAAAAGGAATACCTAACAAACCTCTATTTACACTTAAACAGAATGGTTACCTAAAGTATCCATTTTGATGAGACAACCAACACACTGTTGAACCTATGTGCTAGTCAAATTTAGGCTCTTATCAGTGATGATGAGTTAGGCAATAGGCCATTAAGGGCAATCACATTATAGTAAATTCACTGATGCGGCCAAACAAAGTAATCAGTTACGTAATGAAAATACGATTACATTGCAAATATGATCACGATGTACCAAATATAGTCTTGCTTTAATCACAAAAAGCTAAACTAGCACTAATATAAAGGAAATGGTATCATACATATATATTCACAAGACCACATAAAATGCAAATGCATATTTAAGAAAATTTTAAGAATAAGCAAACACAAAGAATCAACCACTTGAGATTTAATGAATTCCTGAACTGTCTGTAGAGCAAACCCTTCCGAAAGCCCAACTTGCACTATGCCTGTTGAATTTTTCCTACAAATAACAAAATGCAGAAACATAAATACAACAAAATATTGAATATCAATTCAAAACCTCAAAATAATAATAGAAAATGTTTAAAAATCAATTAGCAATTGAAAATTGAGCAAAAAAACGCTCAAATGAAAAAAAAAATATATAAATTGAATTTATGACCAAATCTCACAAGCCAATTTTAATTGCTCTTATTAATAATAAAAAAAATAGTAGCTCTTAAAATGCAGTTCTTGACCACAATTAAACAAATACAACATAATATAGGAGCTCCTAGATCATAGAAGGTGATTTCAAAAACTCATCAAATTATGTATGCAGACCTATAGGCCACATCATAGTAGAATTAAATAAAAAAAAACAACACATGATCAAGCAAACAAATCATTTATGCTATCATGAAAATTTGTGATTTGAATATTTTTATTCAACAAATATTCATACTTGTGGCTCATGACCATGAACAATCAATTGATCATTAGCAAGCATGATGAATACCCAAGTATTAGTTAAACCTTACATCTAATTATTAGTTAAACCTTACTCTAAGTGAAAAATTCAAACTAAAAGGTCTAGGATGCCCATTTATGTCACAAAAAATTACTTTTTTTCTTTGTGACTAAGTAGTATCTAAGTGAAATATTCAATTCAAAACACTACTTCCTCTATTTTGATCTTGGCTAAACAAATCTGATTTCGTTATATGCTTAGGTCGACAGAGAAGAGGGAACAACCTTCATGAGGGAGTTTTTTCTCAATTTTGTAGTTTTGGGGCTCTTAATGTGATGATTATTCAGAAGCTATGAAAAGGGGATTTTCTTTATTAGCTTTTTTTTATGGCTCACAAAGTAGCAGCTCTGGATATTTTTCTACAATTCACAAAACAAGCTTTGTTTTGTTGAGGATAAAAGAAAAGGAAGACGAAACAAAGAGAATAAAAGAAAAGGAGAAGAAATAAAATGCACCAGTATATTTTTTTGACTTATTTAGGAACTACTTAGCTACAAAAATACGTAATCGCGATTTAGCGACTAAAGACTATGTAGTAGCTAAATATCAGGATTCAAAAAATTAGCAATTATTTAGCTACTACAAGGGTAATAGCTAAGCTTAACAACTAATCAATGTTAGTCACTAAGCTCCTATAAAATTTCAATTACACTTAGATATTGCATCACGTAGTAGCTAACTTTAGCGACTAACCAAAATGTAGTCACTATTTAGCGACTACAGACTATGTATTAGTTAATTATTAGCATACAAAGGATTAGCTACTGCTTAGCTACTACCAGGTGTAGTAGCTAAGCTTAACAACTAAAAAAATATTTGATGTTGAGTTTTGAGATGGGAAAAAAATTTATTATACGCTATTTTTTAGTTTTCTTTTAGTTACTACCCAACTTGTAGTTGCTAAATACTGCAGTTAGTAGCTAATTATTGACACTATATATTTAGCGATTATGTAATAGATAGTTAGTCACTAAACAGCTACTAACACAGGCAATAACTAATTTTTTTAATAGTTATTTCTATATTTTTTTTGTAGTGTAAAGAGTATATAGGTAGTCATGATATTTTTACTATAGAAGAGTATAAAAGGTTTTGATAATTGGAAGAAAACAAATCAAGTTATATGATCATATTGGAGGTCTTAATAATGCATTGGATTCAACATAGTCATGTTTTAATGAATCAATAAGACCACCTTTCGATAACTATTAACAAACAAACAAGGCAAGCTTGAAATGGCACAACCAAGTTTGTCTACATGCTTCTATTGATTATGTTTGATTTCTTCTTAAATAAATTTAACTTTCTGTGATCACGATGAATCAACTAATTAAGTTAATCAAAAATTTTTTTAGTAATTTCCAAACTTCTTAGTGATCATAAAGGTGATATCAGAAGATTACTATAGACAAGTGACATGAAAATGTTAAATTGACTTCTTCGGATACTCAAAAAGATATTGTGAGTAATTATGCAATTTAAACTACTCAAATCATCATTCATGATCTTAGATATATTTTCTTCTTTATTTGATTGGATGAAGCCTGTTGGGATGTAGCAATTATATAAACAAATAAAATAATCTGATTAAGCCTCTTTTAGGCATTATGCATGTTACAAATTCTAATGCTTTATTAGTGAAAGTAGCAATTGAAGCATCATTTGTCAATTACATTATAAGTATATTAAGACAACGTGGTTAAGGCTATAATAGGGCAAGCAATATGCAATGTGAGTTTAATGGTCTCAAAACTTTAATTTTAAAGGAGAATGTGTGTACTTTTTGTAATCATTATTTTGACAACAATTTCAACTAGCACTTGTAACTATATTTTAGTGAGGGCAGTATCACTTATTATTTCAAATGTTATGAATGTCATTGGAGACTCTTGTAAGTCCTATAATATGCATTTAAGAGTGTCAAGCTCTCAAAGTATAAAATTAATTGAAAGTGGGCAAAGAAAAAAAAATGAAGAGTGCACACTTAAACGAAATGAAAATACATGATAGAGTTCACATTCTAATACTTTGATTAGTTTAATTAAGATATTTTTGTTTACGGTTGATGCTCTTGTATTTGTCATGAAAAAAGAAAGTCAAAACAAAGATTAAAACTTGCACTTTATTGGATTCATTATAATCTTTTGATATTGCATTTTTCTCCACTTAATATAGGAATTAATCACAAATTGTCACCAACACTACAAAGAAACAAATAATAGTGAATAAAATGGTTTTGGTTAAGATAGTTAAGCAACACTTGCAATCGATTCTAGATGACAAATGAGATCTTTTGTTCAATAAGGAATCTTTGTTTTTTAATAAGCTTAATATAAAAGATATTAATATGGATGTTTTGCATGTTGTTAAAGAGCGACCGTGACACAATATTGAAAAAGTTACGAACGTGCATCATCACAAAGTTGAGTTATTTATGCAATTGTTATTTGGCAAATTCAAGAGCTGAATAGTACATTTAATAAAGTGAATATAGAGTTCTTCTATGTGTTACATGTCTGAGTCGAACCAATTCTTTATCTGCTTATGATAAAGATAAGTTGTTTTGCCTTAATTTTATCTCGTTGATTTCTTGGAGATTCAACGTATTATTCTTGAAAGTCAATTAAATAAATAAATAAATAAATATATATATATATATATATATATATATATATATATATATATATGTCATTAATACAAATTCTAGTTATGAGTTTTTTAAACTTATTGAAAATTAGTGACATTGCAGAAAAAAATGGTGAAAATTAAAAAGGATATTTATATTAATTGGTTTACAAACTTATAACTTTAGCTCTTAATTTAGTACTTACAACTCCCCCAATTGAAAAAACATCTTTTACTATGAAATTTATGAAGAATTAATTATGTAATAAGATAAGACATCGATGAATGTCTACTTATTTAATCATATATATTAAAAAAGATATATTTAATAGCATTGCCAATGAAGTTGTAATGTAGCACTACAAAATATGAAAATTTTGTAATTTTATATTTTAATAAAAAATGTTTTGAATGCTATTAGATTCTTTTTGATATTTAAGTAGCTCATTAACATATTTTATATTGTATAAATAGATTTTGATGTAAGAAAATTTTAATGAAATTCTAGCCTTGCCATTAAAGGTGGCAAATGGATTAGATCGAGTCATTTTAAAGTTATTTTCGAGTTAAGTCATTTTTAGATGGAGGCATTCTTAGGGCAGTTTGTGTTTGTATCACTCAAATTTTGGATAAGTTCGAATCACTTATCAGATTTGCATATAAAAAAAATTTCGAATCAAATTTAAATCGAGTTTCAATTGTACCCTTAAAAATAATATTTTCGAATTGAGTTGGGTTGGATCATTATTATTCAATTTCTTAAAAAATATTTTTTAAAAGTACCTTTAGATTCTTTAGTATTTATGTAAAATTTTTTCATATTTTGTTCAGAAAAAATAATATTTTTTGCAATTTTTTTAATCAAATAGATTTTATATAAGCAAAACTTGATGAAAATTTATGATTTTCACTTAAATATTTAATAAATTAAATATAATTTAGTTTTTTAATAAAAATGAGCAAAATGAATTAAGTCTATGTAAAATTGCATTCAAATCATATATCATAATTTAAACAAATTCATAAACAAACATATCATGTATAATTACAATAAATCTCTCACCACAAGGAATTTTGTATATTACAATAAAAATTTATGTGACAAAATAAATTTTATCTTAATATGTGATTCATTGTGATAAAAATCATATTTGTCATAATTATTATTAAGAATAAGAAAACTTATGATAAATTTTTCATGTAAGAAAATTTTATTATAATAAATGAGTACACAAGATAAATTATGACATAAAAGCATTTCTCATAATGTTTTATCACAATATTTTAGCGTCAAATTTCTAGTGTTCATCAAATCATATAAAAAAAATAATATTATCATAATAATATTTTATCATCATATTGAATCATTTAAAAATTATGGAAAAATTATTTTATTATAATAAATATTTTTATTCTTATAAAATAACTTGTCACAATAAATAAAAATTATAATTTATATACAAAAAAAGACATAATTAAATTAAAAATATATCACCATATTTCAAATAAAATAATATTGAATTTGAATTTAATTAAATAATTTAATTATTTTAAAAAATAAATTGATTTCTTTTTTATTTTAATGATTTTATTTTATATATTTAATAATAAATTTTATCTTTTTTTTTTATTTTATCACTGGATTAATTAAATCAGACAACATATCGATCGGTTCGGGTCAATTTTGACCCATCCTATTGGGTTGACCGAGACTGACCAGATTGAACGCACGGTTACTCATCAAGAGTCAAGCATGCATATGTTGTTCCATCAGTCATCTTCATACAGAAGTTGGACCAGCCAAGTGACGGCGACTAGCTTTGATCAGCATTTACAGCTCCCAGCGGAACAACTTAAACAGCTCAACCAACGAATTGAATACTACTTCCAACTATCTTCCATTAGATTTTCCTATATATATACACTCCACAGGTTAGCACAATCCAACATCCATATTGTGTAATTTTTCTTGTTTTCTGCTATAATTAATCACGGCAATTATTGGGTCTAGTGTGATTAAGTTCGCTGGCTTGAGGATGGTGACCCTAGTGGTGGTGAGTGCACCAGAAGTACTAGGGATTCAAGGAGGTATACCATCAGAAATGCTTTGTTAACCAATTGGATAGATAACACAGCAGTAGTAGCTGCTAGTCACAATATATATGGATATGAAACAGGAATCCAAGGTCGTTAAAGCCATGTCAGTACCCTTTTGCAATAGCAACTTGAGCTTCAAAAGTTAAAAAGGCGGCTTTGTAGTTTTTACCAGCTGAGCGTTAAGAGACGTGGCAGAAGTCCAACAGTTTAGTCAATATATCACTACAAATTATCTTTCTGCCAACCTGGTTGGGATTTTGTATGCCCACCATGCGAATCAATGTACTCTCCATAAAATTAACGTCGTACCCAGTTAAGCAGAGCAGAATTGCCCAATGAAATAACTTTTCAACCATTTCTGCAGGGAAAGTTAGTTTAGTAGGTCTATTGCTTAAGGTTCTGGGAATGTGGATGATTGTGTTTTTCTCCCCACCAATCCAATAAACGTTTCCTGTGCAAAACTAATATCAGATCTATAGCCCAGAAGAAGGGCTTCCCAAACCCTAACACTAGGAGAGCAATTCTGGCAAACCATGTTCTAAAGTAACTTCAGTGCTTTACATCTCAAACCGATTTGACACAATCCACAAATTATCTCATCAAATACCAAACTGGGAGGGCAAAAACCCTTATCCATTCCTTCCTCCAATAAACCACAAGCTTCAATAACTTTGCTATTACTAGAAAAACCATCAATCATAACCTTGCATGTCACCGCGTTCGACCTTATCCCTTCTGAACTCATCTCCCTCAAGAACTCCCTGGCTCTGCTAAGTTCTCTACTCTTACACAACACCCCCAATAAAACATTATAAGTAATCAAATTAGGTTTGCATCCCAACTCCTCCACACAAACAATGCGTTGCCTTGCTTACCCAAACCATCAATATAAACATTGTAAGTATAAGCATCAGGAACCAATCCAAAAACAAGCAATTCATCAAACAACTCGTTAGCCTAGAATAAAACCCGTTAGCAATAACTCCATGCAAAGATTTAAACAACAATCACCACCGCAAAGCAACTCTAAACCCACACCTTTGAGGAATGCTTCAGTTACAATGTCAATCAGCGGATGCCAATAAGCCCAGCTCGGCGGCGGAATTGGACCAAATTAACAAACCACAACGTTTGATTTCTTTTTTTTTTTTTTTTGTGAGAGGAACGTTTATATATATATATATATATAAACTGACAAGGTAGCCTGCACAATGCCGCGGTTCTAAATTATTATGAGAAGTAGTAATTTTTTTTTAGATTATAATACATAGATCATACTGTAGAGAATCATCTTTATCAGACCTTTTTTTATTATTTTATTAATTCTTATTCTATATATTATATGATGATTATGTATTTATAAAAGTGTGAAATTTATTTATAATGTTAATATTAATTACAAATTGAAAGAGTATTTCAATTATACAATATAGATTGTCTCATAACTATATAAGCAATTTTATACTCAGAGTACATATTTAGTGTATATTTAATATATAATAATATTTACAATCATTATATCAGTGTACATAAAATTCACAAATGAAAACAATTGCTTATGGACAAATTTGAGATTGAATTTTAGAAATATATGGGTTGTAAATATGATTGTATCATCTAGAATTACATATTTCTAAATACATTTAAAAAATAAGTAACGAAAAGACATTCTTTTTTTAAACTATCCCTTGACATGTTTCTCTCATTTAAATATTTTATTGTGTGATTGTATATTCTTAATTTAATTTTTTTTTAAGTTCATAAGAACTTAAAAACTCTTAATGATTCATACAAAAAAAAAGAGTAAAATGAGAATATTTTGAACATTAATAAATTATTATGCTTCTCCCTTCTTTCCTCACCTTCTTTGTAATACATAAACTTTTACTTATTCTACAAAATTTATTAATGCTTAATTTAGCTTATCTTAGATGTATCTAGAAGTAATATTTATTATAAAATTAAAACAAAATAAATATAGCAATTTAAAAGTTAAAATTCTAATTGTTATAAAACAAAGTTAATTTGTACAAAATGCAATAAGATTATATTTTATTCTTTAGGAGATGTTACCTTATTTTATAATGTAGTAATTTTATTTTAAACAATGAAAAGAAGTGATTTTATTAATATAAACTTAAACTTGTGATAAAAATTCTCTAAACGCATCTTGCTCACATGTTCATCATCATTACACATCACATTAATGCCTCAGAATAATTGGCAATAAATTAAAAACAATTCAATTTGTACCCTCAACTTGTAAAATGAACTATTCAAAATGTTATATAATTAATTCCTATGTTACTAACCAATAAAGGAAATAGCAATCTTAATAAATAGTTATTAAAAAATAAAGAAAATATCACACAATAAATTATAAAAAAAATAAATGAAAGAAAAATGCAATAAATAAATTAAAACAAAAGATAAAAGTCAGTAAAATAATATTTATTTTCAAATATATTTTTTTTCTAATTTTGATATTTTTAAAAGAAATTAAAATTAATAATTTTATTAATGTATATAATTATTTAACATTTTAAATATTTTTTTTATTTTTTATAAAATTAATATAAATAATTAATAAATTATATATATTTTTACACAAAAATATATCTATATATATATTACTGTAAAATTCACCAATCTTAAATACATATAGCTTAATTTATGAAAACTTAATAAAATTACTTAAATTCATGATTTGTAAAGATCTTTAAAAAGTATGAATCCAATTTAAAAAGTGATTATATTGATTTTATAAGTTTGAAGTATACTCCCATCCGTTACTTATTTTATGATTAACAGATGAATTTATTATAGACATTAGTGCATGCGGAGACATGGTCTGTTGTTGGTGACGGGAGCCTGCCATCACCACTAATCGAAAAGACGCTCTAGCCCCTCAAAAACTACGTTCTTTTTCTCATGGGTCTGAGAAAAGCCAAAGGCCAATACAACCATTTCACTCATCCTTACGGACAACATACCCCTCCAAATGAGGGCAAAAACTGAATCTGCCCCCCAAATTGTTAACAACCACGAATTCACCTTGAAGTTGCGCGAAATCGTGCTGCTTGCTGATTTAAGGCGTATATATATATATATATATATATAGATTATTGCATAGAAAGTAAAAATGAGTATATATGAAAAAAATTAAATTCAACTATCATATAATTTGCAAATTTGAAAATGCACTAAAAATAATTTAATTAAAGAATAAAATAATAAAGCTCTTTAAATTTTGTCATAATTTACTATTCCATCCCTTATTTTATTAAAATATTTATAATATCCTTTTATTTTAAGACCATTAATCATTTCATTAGTTAGGTGCCTGTTTCATTAGCTAAAGAGATAAAGTTAGCAAAGTCAAAATACTTAATGTTATGATAATGACTCAAATTCCTAATGAGATTTGATAAATAGTTTTTCTATTTTATTTGAGAGAAATATTCCTCAATATAATTTAGGACTCCTATTTTAACATTTTTCCTAGTTAAGCTTGAATTTCTATTACAGTAGAGATGAAGAGAGGGCTAAATCTATAAATATAAGCATTATAAGAAGCTTATTAGTGTAGGAGGCTTGAGTTTAAAAGAAATGGACCTTTATCCTTTATTATGAGAGCTTTTGTCCATTACAGTTAGATGATTGTTGATCCATGATTGTTAAAATAGTAAATAGTTTAGTTATGTCTAGAGGAGAATAAGAATGATAGACTGTTATATTTACTATTGATGATAATTAAAGATGCACCCATGGACATAACCAAGATGGTGAACCACATAAACTATTATTGTTATTTTATTAGCTTTATTACTTGATGATTTATACACTTTCACAAATGTTATGAATGTGATATTGATGCATAACAAGTGGCTTCAGAGATTAGGAATGATTTCAATAAGTCTTTTTGAAGGTGGAGTTGCAACCATATAAGTAGCACATCTGCACCAACATTGATGAAGACTAATGATTTTGTGAAGAATTAAAACTAAGATGGAGCTTTTGATGTAAAATTAAGAAAGTTGATGATGTGAAGATTAATTTAAAGAAAGAAATAAGTTACATCCAAACGACTTGAAAAATTGAAGTTTCAAATTTAAGCATGAAAGAATAATGACTGAAGACACCCAAGAGTTTGAGGTATGTATGATTTAAGAATTATGGGTCAACATAAAGATATGTTTTGACAGTCAACATAAAGATATGTTTTGACATGACCCAAATTTCTAATGAAACTTGAAAAAAAGAGTTTTTCTATTTTATTCGAGGGAAATATTCCTTAATCAGATTGAAAGACTACTTCCTATATCGTGTAGAACTCCTATTTAGAGTTATCCCTAAACGTGTTTGGGTTTTTAGTTAGAGTAGGATTGAAGAGGTTGACTCTATAAATAAAATCATTGTAGAAAAAGTTTTTGGCTTTTGTTCAAGGTAGTGAAGGTTTTGCCTGTTAATATTCAGTCCAAGAGGAACGAACTTTTGTCGGCCATTATTATTAGGCATTTGCCCATTGTCATTAGATGGTTGTTGATCCATAAAACCTAAAATAGTGAGTAGTTTAGGTATATTTAGAGAAGAATAAAAGTGATAAGTTATTCTATTGACTATGAGTAGTATAAATTATATCAAGTAGTATATGGTTAAGAGATCTTTCAGATTTACTAGAAATGATGGATATGATGAGAATGTTTTGAGCTTATAGTTGTAATTATAATTATTGATTATATTGAAATATGTCACTCGTGGAAATATCCCTATGGACAAGGTGAATCATTTTCAGAAATGGGTTTTTTTTTTTTTTTGGCTCAGTGATGGAACTGAAATAATGTTTTGGCATGATGTATGATGTGGTCAGTTGTCTTGGTATTCAATGTCCTAGACTGTTGTCTATCTCTCTTGACAAAGATAAAGTAGTTGCAGATATGGGTTAATGGTCCAATGGCAATTAGAATTGGAGAAGAGTCTTGTTCAAGTGGGAGAAAGAACTGGTAAAGGATTTACTTGAGATGCTTGCTCAGTATCTTCCTAGAATAGATTACGAGGACAGATTGGTGTGGAAATTCGAAACTTTTAGAGTTTTTTCTATTAGATCTCTTAGCAAAAGAGCTGGACTGTTATCAACAAATGAAAAAACCAGTGTAAAAACTATGGTGAGTAAAGAGTAATAAATATTATTCAATAGTACTAAATAATTATTCTTTTATCTTAATAAAATACTTAAAAACTATAGCATACTAATAATTCAAAATATAGTATATAATAATAAAAATTTAAGAAAATCTGAAAATGATTTAATTACTTAATGAACTAATGAAAGATTATAGTTTTTTATAGTTTAATAATTGTTTTAATTAAAATTAAATGACAATCTATATTCCTGTTTTTTATTATAATTGTCTTTTAAATATATAAGTCGAAACTTAATAAATACAAATACATATAAGGTTATATTTGTCTATATATTATATTAATTAAGAATATATTTATCAATATACAATTATATAATTTTTAATATTAATGGAAAAGTAATTTTTTCACCTCTTGAGATAAAAAAAATACTCTCATATACATGAGAAATGAAGAGTAGGGTCCATAGGTTCAAAAACGTAACTTTCTCAATGATGTAAGTTTTTTAAGGCAAACCAAATGCCAAAATTCAACATTTTCAGACATACTTTATCTTGAGATTTTGCAGACCAAACACCCCTCCTAAATAGCTCTTAAATCCTTATATAAAGGATTAATTAATAATTGGACTAATTGGTACGTTCTTAAAACATTTCAAGAGGACAATTGGACTTCATCTGTCAGAGAACGCATCTAAAATTGATGTGAAATGTTTATATTAGTTTAATGACTTTAACGATGAAAAGTTAGTTTTATGACTATCATAAAATTTTTGTCATAATTTGATAACCATAGATATAAATCACCCTATCATCAAGCACTTGACAAAAATTTAGAGAAAAAGAAAAATTAATTTAATAATAAAAATTAAGATGAATGATATAGAATATATAAAAACTCATATGAAAAAAGAAAGAAACGAAGAGAAAGAGAATTTGGAGATAACTTACAAGAAGTGATGAGGAGGACGCGAAGAACAAAAGGCATGAGGAAGGAGTGACGAAGGAATGAGAAGAGGCAATGACAATGGGAGGTAGTGAGGAGTGATAAAGATGAAAGGAGAAGCGATAGTGATGGCAATGGATATCATTAAGTGGAGTGGCGTTTGGAACCTTTGGGGATGAGAGGAGTGAAATTCGTTATCTATTTTATTTTTCAATTTTAAAGTTAAAAACGTCATTTTATAGAAATTAATTTGGTCGGGTTCAAGTTGGCACCAATTCTACCAGTTTTATCTATTTCTTTAATTTTATTATCATCTATTTTTGAAAAGTGTTTGAATCAGTCGGGTAATTGATTTTTAATTTCATCAATCTAACTAATTGAGTTAATCTAATTTTTAAAATCTGACTTAAAAAAGGCTCAATTTAGGTAGCACATAGATAGAAAATGCAAAAATGGAAAACGCGAAAAATAATATTTTTTAAAATTGTGGGAAACGAGATATAAGGAAAATGTGTAAATATAAAAAAATATATAGAGATATATTTATAAATATTTTTCTTACATAGAATATATAATAAAGCAACTAGTTATGAGATCATACAAAAAATAATATTTTAAAATAATTATTTAAATTAATATTAATTATAAAAAATAAATAAGATGATAATAATTAATCAAATATTTAAAAAATAAATATTAATTTTCTATAAGTTTCATAATCAAAATTAATAATATAAAAGAGACGTATTTTCAAAATGAAACGCATTTCTTTAATTTTCAAAATTAAAGAAATATGTTTGAAACGTTTTGAACAAATTTTAATAAATTTTTTAAAAGAAAATATTTTCAAAATATAAAAATATTTCCTTTTAAGAATTTTCATACATCATAGTCGTATGCATAATGTCTTATTGCAATTATTGCATGGAAATCCCACCATAACTTTAAGACGTATGTGCCATCTTTTCGTATGGACTCTCGAGTGGGGATTGCATCATTGTTCACACCTCTCTAACCTAGTGTTTGAAACAAAGAAAAATAAGGAGAGAAAAAATAAGAGAAGAATGTGATTTTTCACAATTTGAGAAATGGATAAAAATATGAGGGGAAAGAAAATAAATATTATTTTACTTTCATTATTTTCTCTCCAAAATGAAGAGAAAATATGAGAGATTGAAGGTAATTTTTATAAATTGATAATTTGTCCCATAAAAAGATTAAGAAATGTAGTGTATTATTGCTTGAATTAGTATTTAATATAAATGTATGATAATATTTATTAGGATTATATGTATTAGGATTTAGTTAATGTGAAAATTTGGACAATTATAACTTTAAAAATAGTGATTTTGTTATGTATAATATTGATATATTTTTTCTTATAATTTTGTATTCCTCCTAATTTATTTAGTAAGTAGATATTATTTATTTTCTTAAATAATGGGTAAAATAAAAAATTTATGATATAATAAGTTTTCCTTCCTTTTTTATCCAAACATAAGAAGTGAAAATAAATTTTTTTTTCCTTACTTTTTTATCTAAATATGAGGAAAGAAAATAAAAAAATTATTTTCCTTTATTTTCTTCCCTTCCTAAGTAACTTTTCAAACATAGGCTAAGAGTTTCTTTCGTGCATCATATGCATAATGTCTTATTGCACTTATTGCATGTAAATTCCCACCATAAATTTAATTATTGCATGTAAATTCCCACCATAACTTTAAGACGTATGTGCCATCTTTTCGAGTGGGGTTTTGCATTATTGTCCACACCTTACCTTAGGTAGGTACAAAATGGTTGAGATTAAAAAGGTGATCCGATGAAATCAATTTGATTTTTTAATTTAATTTACATATTTATTTTGATTCTTTTAATTTAATTTAAATATATACTTGATTTGACTTTTTAAAAAAAATTAATAAATTTAGTTCAATTTTAATTTAATCAAATTAAATTAAATTTATTTATATTTAATTAAACTAAAATGGTTGAAATTTTTTAAAAATTTATTATTTATATTAAAAATATATAAAAATCTATTAAAATATATTATTATATATTATATAAAAACTATTATTTATATTAAATTATTTTAAAATTATATAATCGAATCAAACCAAATTTGTTGCATTTATATATTTATTTAGTTCGATTTAATTTATATTTTAAAATTTTATATTTTAATTTTTAATTTAATTGATTTAGTTCAATTCTATCTATTTTGTCTATTTTTTAATTTTATTAATATTTAATTTTAAAAGTATTTTGATCAATTAGTTTTTAATTTTATGAGTTCAACCTACTGATTTAATCTAATTTTGAAAACGTTATTTGAAAAAGGCTCTATGCATTAATGTCTTATTGCAATCATTGCATGTAAATTCCCACTATAACTACAAGTTATCCCATCTTTTAATGTGTACTCTCGAGTGGTATTTGCATTATTGTTCACACCTTGGACAGGTACAAAACGGTTCACATTTAAGGCTGATCTACTCGAATCAATTTAATTTTTTAATTTGATTTAAATATATTTTTTATTTGATTTTTTAAAAAAATAATAAATTTTGTTGGATTGAATTTGATTTATAATAAATGAATTTTAATTTAATCAAATTAAATTAAATTTATTTATATTAAATCAAATTAAAATGATTTAATTTATTTAAAATTCATTATTTATATAAAAATATATTAAACACATTATTTGTATTGAAATATATATTATAAAAACTATTATTTATATTAAAATATTTCAAAATTATGTATAAAAAATTTTATTTAAATTAAACTGAATTATAATTGAAGCTAACCAAATCAATTAGATTTGTATATTTATTCAATTAGATTTAATTTATATTTTTAAAATTTTTAATTTAATTAATTTAATTCGATTTAAATCAATTGGCTACATTTATTCACCCCATCAGCGTGCATATCTACACCTACGAAGTTTATCGATTGCTAATACCTTTTTTTTTTAGGGTTTATATTTCTGATTGAGCATTATCATACTCAGCCACCTCTTATTTTTTTTCGGTTTAGGAACGATATAATACATGAAATAAAAATTTCGAAGAGATAAAAGAGGTTGGTTCTCAACACTATACAAGCAACCCCACCTTGTAGAGACTATACACCACTAATCAGTCCGCCACTGAAGAGGTAGTGTCTTCTTGTT
>CATIWR010521525.1:0-68549 GCA_949677035.1 Omphalea diandra | reverse complement strand
TCGACTGCCTCCTGGGTTCAGATTCCACCCAACAGATGAGGAGCTTGTTGTTCAGTACTTGAAGAGGAAGGTGTTTTCTTGCCCTTTGCCTGCTTCTATAATCCCTGAAGTTGATGTCTGCAAGTCTGATCCCTGGGATTTGCCAGGTTAGTGGTCACTAAAAAAATATAATTAATTTAATTGTACATACAAACCAAACAGCAATGCCATGTGGCTACCATATATGACACTTGATAACAGGTTTTTTACCTTGTTTTTTTACATGGGATTTCTGGGTTTTAGGTGATTTGGAGCAAGAAAGGTACTTTTTCAGTACTAGGGAAGCCAAATATCCTAATGGGAACCGATCCAACAGAGCCACAAGTTCTGGGTATTGGAAGGCAACTGGCACAGACAAGGAAATTGTAACTTCTAAAGGTAACCAGCTTGTTGGAATGAAGAAAACACTAGTTTTTTACAGAGGAAAACCACCCCATGGCTCTAGGACTGATTGGATCATGCACGAATACCGCCTTGTTACCACTGAAACCACTCCCTCCAATTCCTCACAAAAGAAGAATGTAATCCACGTGAGTTTTTTTTTTCAATAAATTTAGCTCGAATCGAACTTGCGACTCAACCAAAGACTTGTTTCAAGAAATTGAGTTCAGTTCAGCACCTGCGGACATTGTTCGAGTTTATTCTGATATACTTTCTGTTTCAATTTTTTTGTGCAGACCCCTATGATGCCAATGGAAAATTGGGTTCTTTGTCGTATATTTTTTAAGAAAAGAGCCACTAAAAATGAGGAAGAAAACCTTCAACTTGGCAATGAAAATAGAGTGAGGAAGCTGAGAAATACAAAGCCTGTGTTCTATGATTTCCTGACAAAGGAGAGGACGGATTTGAATCTCCCACCTTCCTCATCATCATCAGGATCAAGTGGAATCACAGAAGTTTCCTCAAATGAATCAGATGATCACGAAGAAAGTAGTAGTTGCAACAGTTTTCCTTATTTTAGAAGAAAACCATAACTAGAATCTACAGTATCCTCCGCTTTAGTTTTCTAGTGTTTAGTAGTCTTGCCCGCTTTTCAAGCTCCTGTATCAGTAATTGGCTTCTGGTTTCCAAATCAGAATAACCCATCTAAGCAATCTAATGCTTTGTCATTAAGACTGGTGTCCCTTCTCTGTGATTATGGCTAAACAGAAAGAGATAATATCCAAAGGAAGTTAAAAAGCTTTAACTGCCATCAGTAATACGCAGAGGAATGTGGTCATCTTGTAATCAATCTCAGAAATTCAAAAGTGTAGTGATATTACTCTCCTTTTGCATAAGGCGTTTCTATTCCATTAATGCAGTAGAGCTAATTCTTAACTTACAAAAAGGCAAATTAATTTTGAAAAACTAAAAGATGTAAAGGGGGAAAGGGTTAGAAAGATGAGAAGCGGAATAAAGCGAAGGCGTATTAATCTTTCATACATTCTTTTGTAGCAAAAAAGAAAATCCTTTCACAAGAATAAGAATAAGATTTTTGCAAGATTTGCAACATCATCACCTTCACATCAGGTTCCTATCTCATCATCACGTTAATGGAGAGGCAATTTTTTTTCTTAGCAGAACCAAATACCTTGATGATGATGCTTTTTGTTGAAATGGGTAGAATCTCCAAGGTTAAGAATTCTTCTTAATCGGGTGTTTCAAACTCATAATCTTCACAGTTACTCTTCAAATCCATACCATTGAAAAATGGGGTTGTGGAATCTTGTTCAAAGAAACAGACATTCTTGAAATGTTATTTTTCCAGGTCAGTTGCTGCAGTTGTCATACTCTTACAGCAATGCATAAGAAACAAGGAGAGTAGGTACGTTATGGTGAGGAAACACGGTTAACTAAAATTTGAAATTACATGACCAGTAGGTGAAAGTAGAGAGACTAAAAATCTGAATGTAATGAAATCTTGAGCAAGATAGCCATGTGAAGATGAGTTAGGGGTCCAAAGCTATGAAGCTAATCCAATGACCTTTTAGGTTCTTGATATAAAGTTCAAGATTTCTAAAACATAGATTTTCTTGCACCTTCCTGCAAGTCTTTGAATTCTTATTAAGGTACCGTGAGACGAGATAATATTATAAGCAGATTGGTTAAGTTCCTAACTATAAAAAAAACAAAATTTAGGAAAAATAAAAATATTTCTCTTTTGCATCTATTAACAATGAGATTTGAGTCTCCCACTATTTTCCAACTACTCTGCAGCTTGGACTCTAATCAAGTGCTAAACATTTGCGAATCCTATGTATTAAGCTTGTAATATAAAGTACTAGTAGTATCCTAAATCTTAATCAAATAATTAAGGTTGTCTGCTACACTTGTTGTACATGCAAGGGCCAAGACGAGACCCAGTTCATTGTTGACTCACTCAATTAAATCTTATAACTTAAGAAGAAGAATTACCACTACTAGATAATCAAGCCCTCCAAAACTTGATGATTGCCGTCATGGAAATAGTAAATTAATCTGTAGTAAACCAAAACTTGCAAGGTAGTTTGCCATTATATACATTCAAACCTTTATTATTGACATATAAGTATGCCAAGCGACAGGTTAAAGTGTGGGCCAAGGGACCCTGTAAGGGAGTGGCAAGTGGACGCAAGAGAAAAAAGGGACGGCATATATATATATATAATACACGCTGTGATTATATATATGCATAATTGAGCTAATGAGATGCCAAAACAGGAAATGAGAAACAGAACAGAACTTGTAAAATTAATAATATTCATTATTATGTAGGGAAGATAAGAAATAAAAATAAGCCGACCAGAGTTTCTTGTGACAGTGGATTTATAATAAAAAAAATCATCTCAAGCTTGTTGTTGGAGTTCTTCACGTCACTTTTTTCTGTAGGTGTTTTATTTCATTTTTCATGACAATTGAAAAAGATGTGATTGGTTTGTGTTCTGTGGATTTTGCTGACTTGGGCTTCAAATTTGTCAATCACGTGGTTAGCCTTAGCCCGTCATGGTAGACCACACACGAAGGGCACATATCCTTGTTAGCCTCGCCTGATTAGGTTAAACCCATAAAGATAACGTTTTTAAAACCAAATCGATCGTGAACTAGTTAGTTAATTGATTTATTTGATCAGTTTAGTTTAATCAGTTTAATAATAAATAAAATTTTTAAAAAATATTATTAAAAGAATTTAAAAAATAAAAATATTAAAAATATATATAAATATATTTTAAATACTTAAAAATATAAAAATTACTTTGAAAATCAAATCGGATCTAATCGAACTAATCACCAATTTGATTTTTAATTTTATTGATTCGATCGATCAATTTGATATGACTTTCAAAACACTGCATAAAGAAACCCTTCGCTTTACTTGCCCTAAGAGGCAATAATATGAAAGGTTGGATTTTTTTTATTTTGATGTTTTACAAATACTGATACGATTATACAAATAAATATATAATTTCAAAATTAATATGTAATATGTCTGTTTAATATCTTATTTAAAAGTATTCAATGTGACAAAATACGACACGAATATCTTTTAAAATTAAAATATTAATATTTTATTGATAAGATCTCTGTCATAAATGGGTAATTCTGACATTTTGTATTGTAGACAGGGAATGTATTCTCAATTATATTAATATGTATTAAAGTTGACTGATTCTAAAACCCAATCACTTTTTTAATGCTATTTTGTTTGGACAAATTTAAGTTTCAATGGTTGCTTAGTATCTCTGCAACAATGACATGCATTAATTTAGCCACAATCAAGAAAACATATATGATCTGATGAAAATATGAAAACCTATCTAAAGAAATATTCTTGGGTCCCTTGTTACAAATGGCTAAATCCCTCCTTATGCAACAATCAACCAGCAAAAGTGCGTCTCAATGGTTCATTAAGTCATCAAATTTCTGTAAAATAGGGACCCAAAGGCTTGCCGCTAATATTGATTTATAAAACATAACATTCTTTGTTGAACTTTGCCCTAACGAACTTTTTCAAGAAAAAAATTTATAGGTAGGTGACTTTACTTTACTCTCAACAACACGGAAACTGGCAACAAACAACTCATACCTAGCAGTTGTAGAAATTAGGGTCAACCACATTTCAGGATGTTAGTACCATTTCAGAGATATTGCTCTATGCATTCATACAAGGCATCGAGTATGAAATATGCTGAGATCATTGACTGATAACACCAACAAACAACAACTTGCTTCATGATATATAGATAATATTGTAGCTGTAGCTGTATGTTATATTAATCAAGAATGAAAGTAATAGCTGGGTAAGTCAGGGATATTAGCTCAAGCAATGACAAAGTGTTATTTTCTTATGAAATTGAGTTTAAATCTATTGAAATATTTTTAAAATATAATTTTTCATGAATTCGCACTAATTAAAAATATAGTGAACAAAATTTAGAAATATTTTTACATGCAAATCGAACAAAACAAAATGTAATAGTAAATACATGTGCAAATTGTAAACTTTCCCATCGGGAAATTATACATAAGACAAGGAAGTGCGCAAAAGATTGACAAAATGAGGAATTTTCAGCAAAGGAGGCAGACATGTGAGACTTGCGTGTACAATTGCAAACTTCAGGCAGGCAAGGAAGGAGGGGAAAATGAATGCCTTAATTTCTGAGTTAAAAGTGACATATGCTCATAGGAGGAGAATCTTGAGAATTTTATTCCATTATTTTCAATGTCAAAATCAATCATTTAATTTCACCAACAGAAATGGGACCTCTTTTTAATCCACTCATTTTAATCCCATTTCTATGAACCACAGTTCAAAATATTTTGGAATCCACTCATTTTAATCCCAGCCCTATGGACCACAGTTCAAAATATCTTATAACAAGTTTCTAAGGCTATGGAGCCCATTACTAATTGGAAAATTATAGATTCCTCGAGAGTAACAAATTGGGTAAGGTTGCATCAAGCTTTCAAACTCAAAAGGGGCCTGAACAATGACTGTTACCAATCCATACCACATTCATACTGGGAATTGAATTTGCAATTCAAACAATTGTGAAATGGAAATTTATCATTATTATTGCCCTATGAAATTATTTTGAAGTGTTCATGTGGTAACATAATGAACTATTTTCTCCATTAGAAATCAAGTATGGTATCCATAATAGAATCCCATTTTAGAAGGGCATTGACGGTCAACAATTCTTCTAATATTCAAAGCCAATACAAGCCAAGTAACACATACTATATATACTCTTTCCATTTCTTTTTAATATATATATATATAATAATTTAATTACAGGAAAAAAAAAAACTACTTATGAACAGAATTCCTTTTTATTAAGATACTCACAGGACATGAATCCAAAAGTAACAGTTCAATAAACCCATAGAAAAGTTACTGAGACGCACAGTATAAATTACGGCCATACACGAATCCGAATGGAGGTTAATTCCTACAAACATCTAAAATCCAAGATAAAAGGAACAAAAATGATCACCAAAGCGTTCCATTTTAGACGACTTGTATCTGGCTCTAACCAATTCAGCAACCAAGTGCTTAATTCATTCTGCACGAAGGGACCTTTCTTTGAATAATAACACTGCCTAAAAGCAAGAGTTAGAATTTGCAAAATGAGAACAGAACTTTGATTGTTCCATTTAAGAATCGAATTCTTTTCATTGTCAAACATCACCAACCCATATCTACTCTCCAGTTTTTCTAAGAACTTTGGGCTTGGGTTCCGTGCCAGAAATTAGTTTGAGGCCTACTACTTCAAGTTTGTCTTTTTAATCTCCAAACCCAGGATTTCAATATTGGTCTTCCGATGTTCTTTTTCCCCAGTTGGGTTTCAATCCCGACTCTAGTGAGTGGTCCAGTGTTTTACCTGCGCGAAATTAAGGATTATATTCCACAATATTAACAAAGTGAACACATGAGGAAAAAAAAAAAAAAAAACTAGCTGCCTCTCTTCTTTTCTCTAATTTTTTTTTTTTATTTTGAGCTATTACTTATATATTCTATTGATAACAAACCATTTTTTATTTTTTTAATAAAATGAATTATTTTACCATTTATTAATTTTTTTTGTTTTGTTTTGAATTTATTATGTTGTCTCTCTTAGTTAAAGTATTTCTCTTTTTTCTTTAGAATATTAATAATTTGAGATTAATTATTTAATAATATATGATAATATATTATTGCATATTATCTCTTAAATATATTCTAATGTATTATATAAATTTCAGTCTGTATCGTATTATAATACCATATCTGATGTGAATCTCTATAATTGATAAACTTAGAGAGTCATCGAAAAAAATTTATAATAAAAAAATTATAATTTCAAAGTTAATGTACAGTTATTATTAATGTTAAAATCAATTTCATATCAATACTTTGATAGTAGTGTTGTAATCGATTTCATATTAGTACTTTATATCATAAATTTTTTTTCTTAGATATCGCATGACTATTTATAAATAAAAATATATTCTATTATTCTAAAAAAAAATGTTTAACTTGTGTTTTCTTCTCAAAAAATTCATATAATCAATATAGTGTTGATTTAGTAATTAAATTGATTGAATATTAAAGTTTTCTGACTTGAATATAATTAATTTCATATTTTAAAAAATATGCGGATAATATATATATATATATATGATGGAAAACCCAGCGCGGCTTACAAAAATCACCGCTGGAGCAGCTGGACCAGTAGTTGGCTGATGCTTGTAGGATATAGTTATTTCAATCACTTCCGCCTCTTGGCAAGCCAATGCCAAGCTACACAGTTGTCACTACCATGGACAAACAACATGTCACCCATTCCATACCATATGTTGGACATTTTGTGCCTTCATTTTCCATTGATTCTGGTGACCACCTTCGCTGCGTATTCTTTTTCTTTTTTTTTTTTCCCCCTCGTATCATCTTAAATAACCACTTAAAAAGTTAGAAGATGTCAAGTTCAAGAATAAATGTTGTTTAGTGGATTAATATAAAACCACTTAAACTTCAAGTATGAAATTTGAAGATTAATGAATTAGGGGTAATACTAATGAAGATCACTAAATCAAGTATACTAGTATCTTCATTAAACTTGAACTTGAGATCTTTGTTAAATTTCAAGTATACAAATTAGAAGATTAATGAATTTTAAGGATAATACTAATATCACTAAAAGTTCAAGTATGGAATTAATGAATAACGGATAATATAAGTCTTTCATTTTCTTTGATTTATTGATATTAGTTTTATCTCTAAAATTAGAACATCTCAAGATCAAATTTTAATTGAAGTTAAATTAACTAAAAAAACTTTTAATACAAAATAACCTGCTTTTTGATAAACTACATTTTGCGGGTCCAATGAATAAAAAGTTTTTTTTTTTATAGATGCTTTAATTAGAATTTTAAAATGAATTTTTCTATCTCTTTCTTTGAACACCATATTTAGCGACGCTCTAAAATTTTTTTAATTTACAAATATTATATATTAATTTGTCTCCCTACCTTCTTTTCTTATACACTACCATTATAAATAAATGGAGCAATCTACACTCCAAGATCATAATGGATGAAATGAATGAGAGAGGGAAGAAGAGGAAGGTTTTGGACGTGCGCTGGTGTGGCACCATCAAAAACTTTGGGAAGGGGTTGACGGTGCCACGCTGCGTGCGTCTAAAATACTTGCTCCTTCAATTTTGCAGTGACCAATCAAATATGGATTCAAAGTAAATTGGTGAAATGCAAAAAACCTTCCTCATACATAATTTTTTTTGCTTTGCTTGTTCTTAAATTTGTTCAATTCAAATGCTTCATTATTTTGTTCTATTGCTTTGCTTTTGTCTTTCATGACATGCTAAGATAAAACTAATCCCACGAATCATTGTTTTTGAGCAGAAAGGATATAATTCGATCACCTACAAGTGGAGATCACATTAATGGAAGCTTTAGGTCAAGAGGGTTCATCTAATTTGTGAATATTGGCATGCTAGATGTTTCAGAAATTAGATTCATTGGTTTATTTATTTAAATTCCTCCAGGTAAGTGATAGTTATATATTAGTGGTAGTTTAATTGAAATGTTGCATACATGAATCTGACTATTGATATGATTATTAACTGGGAGATAGAAATGGAGATTTACATATCTTTTTTTCACAAAAAAAAAAAAACGCCTATTGTATTGCAAAAACGAATAAATGAGATTTATCTTAATTTTTTTTATTTATTTATGATAACAGTATTTTTCATATCAAATTACGTATCAATAGAAATTAAATTTTTTCATAATAATTTTAAAAGCTCAGTTTTACATTAACTTAATATATTTAAAGATATTTATTATTTTTAAATCCAACTTAATATATTTAAAGATATTATTTTTAAATGTTTATCATAGATTATTTTTACTTCATCTTTCATTATCATGTTATTTATCTTTATGCATGGATCCGTGACATGATTATTGTTTAACATAATAGATATTAGTTATAGTAATCACAATTTACATATTGAAAAGGCAATAATTACATTGGTGGTGGTTAATGGAATTAATCGTAGAGTTAGATCAACCTGATAGGGAGTGGATACAGCAATGCCGTGATTGGATTTAGTCATTTTATGTGTATTTATCACTAAATGTGTACAGGGAGGTTTTAGTATGATTTTAGAAATAAAAGAACGAGTTAGGTAAATATACCAAAACACAGGACGATTTACCTTAATTAAATCAGCTTTTGAGATTAGAAAAAAAAAAAACTGAGATTTGTTTGGTTCTACAGGCAATTTGAGGACTTAACCCTTTGTTTGAAATAAGGTAAAGTAAGGAAATAAGGAAAATAATGATGAAAAATTACAACTTTCCATTATTTGAAAATTGAAAGAAAATAATTCTCTTTATTTTTTCTTAAAATGAAAAGAAAATATGATGATAAACTCAAATTATGATGATTTTATATTTTTATTTTTGATATTTTTTTATTAAAGAGAAAAAATAAATTTATTTTTTTATCTAAATATAAAGAGAACAAATAAATAAAAAAATAAAATTTATTTTTTCTTTTTTTTCCTAAATAATTTGTTAAAAATACGGCAAAATCGTCGTTTAGGCCAAAGCAGACGTTTCTGTACTTGTAGAGCACCTTGAGCAATTGGTCTTTTTTTTTTTTGCATGTTTGCTCTAAATTGAATGGGCTTATCATCGCCATATTTCTGGACACTTCCAAAAGAAACTGATAAGGATAATATTGGAGCACGTACTTTGCACTCTTTTGTCTGTCTCTACATTATCTTCACATTATAGACTATTTATTTTTGAAGGAAAATAACTCTCTATCTCTACCCATTTACGGTTTATAACAGGTGTGTAAATTGAGTTAATTCCAATTACTAACCAGTCATTCAGCCTAGCCTACTCGATTTTCATTTTTTTCTAAGGAAATTCAAACAAGTCTAGTTTGTGAACATTATTTCTACATCAAATTATGGCTTGATTCTATTTTTTCAATCTAAAATTATTACAATATAATTCTTTTAGGATCTCAATTTAGATAATATAAAATCTTTAATATTATCTCGATTAAAAATTAATACGGTTCAATTCGTTTTATTTTACTGTTTAAATAAAAAATTGTTAGTTTTAATTCAATCTAATTTAACTATTCTGTTCACTTCAAAAATTTCTGAATTCTATGCTCATCTCTAATTATCTATTTTTATTTATTTTTGAAAAAACAAACTCTGTATCTCCACCAATTTGTAATTTACTACAAGTGGTGCAAATTGAGTTCACTCCAATTATTAACCAATTATTCAATTATTGTCATACTTAGATTTTTTTTTTCTTCCAAAGGAAATTCAAACAAGTGTGGCTTGTGAACATTATTTCAAGTTTAGCATCAAATAGAATCATGTAATAGCCTAGGTTTGCAATCTTATTCAATTAGAAAGATTTTACAGTTCTAAATTTCGCCTACGAGATATATAAAACTCTCAAAATGGCAACAATTTTAATCGATATACCTAAAAAATAATATTTGATTTAGTCTTGATTCTTCGGAATTGAGTACAAAATTACCAATTTTCTTCCTAAATTTCGTATAGAATTTTTAAATAATATATTAAGTCTCCTTAAAATTTTAAAATTATAAATTTTTTCCATAAATTTTACGTACAATTTTTAAGATTATATCTTTGACTCCTTCAAAATTCTAAAATTTACATTTTCATAAATTTCGTACAAAAATTCAGCTTTTTTTAAAAATAAATATTGATCTTTCGTTTCGTTGTAAGATGAAATAGCAATCATTAAAAATAAATAAATAAAGTAGAGATAGAAGTCTGTAATCAATGCCTCGGTACTACCAACGTAGAAAATGACAAGCCCTGTATGCAATCCAAAAACAACAACGAAGCCCTTATATTTTGCTAATCTAAAATGGAAGGATGTTTTGTAGTGACCCGAAAATTAGTCCGAGTTATAACCAATGGCAATGCGCCGCTAATAACACCCAAAATGGAGCATCTGCTTCTTCTACTTATTTAAGAAAGCTTGCACTATGTTTTGGTGGGTGCGCCAGGCCATTGCTGTAGTGCAACAAAAGGGCGGCACGCGAGCTAAATAAGGAAAATTGAAGCTTGCACTATTCATTTTAAGCTTGATGACTGTGAGCTAAATAAGGAAAATTAATTGTCATGCTTCAATTTTTTATCAATATTTATCATAATTATAGAAAGATACTTGAACTCAAGATCCTATTTTTCTCATATTCTTAATTAAGTGATGTAAACAAACTCAGTAAGCGTTTTAGTGGTAATACTTGTTTTTTTTTTCCTAATATAACATCATATCTAATAATTAATGCATTTTTTAAATCCAACTGGGTAAATGAACTATTTTCTTAATGCGTAGGGATACTAGGGTCTAGGATCACTAAGTCTCCTCAAATTTTGAAAATTTTTAAGGGTATTTAGTAATTTTATATTTTATATAAAAAAGTCTAATTTATATATATAAAACTGGTTTGGCATGAACTGAAATTTCGTTCTTTTTGAGAAATCTCTTCTAATTTGTGAGATGCATCTTCATTTTCCAAAATTTTGTAATTAATTATTGATTTTTTTCTTATTTACTTGCTTCTCTAAAGCATTTTTAATAACTTACAAATTATAATTTATATTTACAAATTATAATTTATCTTTTCATTGGATTTGATTTACTTTTTCTATCTTGAAATTTATCTTGATTACTGTTTTTTGGAATATAGTTGAATTATAGTTTTTGTACTCTGAAAATTATTTATTACATAAAACATTAAAATGATAATAGAATTTGTTGTAGAATTTCTTATATGATTGTAAATTTTCTTAAAGCTTAATTAATAAAAAAATCTTTGTGATTGATTTTTAGCATTTTAACTACCGCTATATTTAACTTCTTATACAAATGTTGCTTGATTGTTTTGATTTAATACTAATTTTTTTAAAATGTGTCTTCCTTTAATTACTCAATAGATTTTTTTTTAATTGATATTGAGTTTCAAATAAATAATTGTTTGGTAACTTATATCGAAAAATATGTATTTCTAAATATTGACAATGAAGATATTATGTAATGATTTGAAAAAAAAGAAGAATATAAGAGAAATATTATGATATAATTGTGTTAAATTATTGATATTTGGATGCTAACATCTAATTAAGTTAATGTATTGACTTTCATCAAAATATTATTATTATTTATAATTTTAATTTTAAAAATGATGTATAATGTTTATTTTTATATATTTTTGAATTAAAATTTCTTGATCAACGTCATAAATGAATAATTGTATGGGATGACTTATTGCACGTGTGAGAGTTATTGTCCATGCAAACTCGCAAATATTTTGTTTTTGAGTGGGGTGTCAATAAAAATTGTGAGTTTTTTAAAAATTTTCAACTTTATTGAGATTCTAGGAAATATAATAAAGATTTTTTTTAACAAAAATGATTTTGTGATTTATTTATTAATAAAATTTATTATATGATATAATATTATTTGTAAAATGATATCGAATTTATAATTTCGTTACATTTATTTGATCTAGTATTATTCTAACTAAATTATATGTCTAAAATTTAGATATCAAATTTTGCATTTTAAATACAAAATATGTTAATTTTTTTACTGTTTGTATATATTTGAATAAATTTTATAATAATAAAAATAAAATTTGTTTAAATATATTTAGAAAGTAAAAAAATTAATAAATTTTTGTATTTAGAGTGAATAAATTATGTACCCGTATATAATTAATAGAAATAATATAGATAATCCTATATCAGGTCAAATGAGTGTAATGAAATTACAAATTGATACCATTTTGCAAAAAATATTATATCACAAAATAAAATTTTATTAATAAATAAATTATATGACTATATTTACGAAAGAAAAAAATTATGTGGTATAATTTTGTACTTTCTCCAAAAATTTATGATGGGCCATTGTTTTTAAGTCCTACACTGTCAAAAAGAAAGTTAGAGCTTTTTCAGTTACAGGTTTTAAAATAATTTAATTTTTTTATTTGAAAAATATAATAAAAAAATAAAAAAAATTTATTAATAATTCTATTTAATTTAAAGATTTCTTTTAAATAAAAATTATTGTTAAAGTAAATATAAAATTTTTATTCTCTCACGTGAATTTTTTTTCAATTGAAAACTTGAACTTCCTAATAATTAAAAAATTGGTAAAAAATAATATGACTTATATGTATGTTACGTGTGTAACATATTACATATATATTTTTTTAGGATGGAAAATAAAGTTAATAAATTGATGAAAAAGTATGAAGTATAAATAGAAGTTAATTAACTTTATTATGTTTAGAAGTTTATTAGTGTGAAAAGGGAATGTAGTATGAAATAGAATATAAATGAGATTAATTAATTAAATTTACTTATAGTTTTTAATAAAGAATACTAATAAATATAAACTATTTAAAATTTTTTAATTTCATAATTTGATTTTCAATTTAAGAGTTAAAAAACTAAGAATTGGACATAAGTAAATGTAAACTCACTCTAAATCACTTTCGTAAAAGGCTTAAAAATAAAAGTTAATTAGTGTAACTATTTTTTTTTCATTTTACTCTTTAACATTTGATTTTAAACATAAAAAAATAAACATTTAGAAATTAGTAGATATAAATATTTAACCTCGATTAACATCATTTAGGTATTATTTGAAACTAATATCTTAAAAAATTTAAATCAATTAAAATTTATTTTAATAATTATTTTATTCAAATATATTTTATTTTAAATAAATAAATTAATAATGAAACTAGAAATTTTATTAGTGTTCTCTTAATTCAACTATTCTAAATAGATGAATACTACAATAAATAAAATATATTAATAGTATTTTTTTCTTTGATATAATTTATTTCAAATAAAAGTTTACAAATGAATTAAGTGAGCGATATATAAACATACAATAAATATTATAATAAGGATATATTTCAGTAGTGGTGGTAAACCACAAACAATCAATAGTAAGTTTTTAGTGATCAACGATCAATTATGAGTAATTAATAAATATAAAATATTTGATAATTTAATAAATAAATATGTGTTTATATTATAAAATAACAAAAAATATTTATTTTTTTATTTTAATTAATTTTATATGAAATATATATTGATATAACAATAAATAATGACAAATATAAAATTAATATTAGTAAAAAAAAATCAAATATCAGCTTTATATTTTACATGCTATAAAGCTTTGTTTTATGCATTTACTTATATTTTTTAAATATTTAATATTAATTTTTAAATTGAAACATTAAATACTAATATTTATTAAATATTTTTTTAAATATTCAATCACTAAAAATTAATAAACATATATCAAATGAAACGAATATTGAATATATTAAATTATCTAATTAAATATTATTATGTCATTTACATTTGCAGTGGATTAATGATGTGATGTCGTAGTGATACTTGGCAAAAGCCTTATTATTATATATTTTTTGGAGAGTGTTATTACATTTTATAAGAACTTTTAAAATTTTAATATTAAAATATCTGACACTCTTTTATAGTTATCAATTTCATTATTACTAATATTCACTATATTTTTAGAATGAATTATATGGCATTAAGAGCGGATTAATATCTGGCTGTGTTCGGATTTGAAATTCAACAATTTTATATTCAGTTTTCCTAAAGGACATTATGAACATTAATATATATTATTAATTAAAGTTTTAAAATTAATTTTAAATTATTATTTATCATTTATCAAATATTGCGTATAATTCAACTGTATGTTATTATTTTACATTATATTATAGAAAATTATAAATATTTCTAAATATGAAATTAGAAAACTCAAATTATCATAATAAAAAATATTTCTAAATTAGAAATTAAAAAATCTAAAAAATAAAAAATTTAAATAGAAAATCAAGAGCATATAGAAATATATTTTGAACAGAAAATTAGAACAATCTAAAAAGTAAAATTTTAAGCAGTAAACTAAGATATTTTGAATAAAAAATTAGAAAAATATAGAAAGTCAAAATTCTAAACTATTTTTAAACATGAAAGTAGAAAAATATAGAAAATAAAAATTCTAAAGTATTTTTAAATAAGAAATTAGAAAAACTTAAAAAGTAAAAATTTTAAATAATAAGCTAAAATATTTTGAATAAGAAACTAAAAATATCTAAAAGTAAACATTTTAAACTATTTTTAAATAGAAAATTTTGAAAAATAAAATTTAAATAGAAATATAAGATTTAAATCAATTTTATCGATTGTTCAAAATTTTAAGTATATAATTGCAAATGACAATGCAATAAATTATCAGAAATTACATCGTTCAACTTTAATAAAATTTATTTTAAAATGATGTCGTACAAGATTAAAAGTATAAAATCAATAGATAATATTTTGTTACAATTATCTCTCTCTCTTTCTCTCTCACACACACACACACACACACATATATATATATATATATATGATTTACAATTATCTGTTAAATCATTTAAATTTAATAAATTTTTTCTTACAATTATGTTATATAAGATTGAAAATATAAATTAATAGGTAATTTTTTATTATAATTAATTAAAATACATTATTCTAAGTTTTGAAAAATGTATTTTATTATTTTTTTACTTGATAATAAATTTTTTATAAAGAATAATTAATTTTTAACTATTATTTATATATTAATTTTAATTATTTAATTAATTAACTAATTGTTTAATAAAACAAAATATTAAATTTATTAAAAAATTAATCTTACGCATCGCATGAATTCTGGACTAATTTTGCGTAACATTGTGATGTTTGGATGGTGTAATGTGAATGGCCAGAATCGCCTACCTAACTCTCCTAACGGTCCAGGTGGTCGTTGGGCATGCATCGTCATTCCCCTTTCCACGCCCCCACGCATACTCCCGAGTCCCACCTCCCACCCTTCGAATGTTTGGTAATCAACTTCTTTTTGGAGAAGTTTTTAATTGTACAAAATAATGATTTTAGACCCTATAACAAATTGTTTTCCATGTAGATTGCTTTTTTTTTCTAACTTCAGACCGTAGAATATATTGGTCCTTACGACTCTTCAAGCGCCTCCTCTACTTTCTTGACCTTGACCACTAACTAACTAGCCTCCAGCTCTACCATAATCATAAGTATGCTCTGGCAGCAAGATATTAAGAGAATGTTTGACATCCCTTTTTTTTTCTTTACTTTTAAGTAGTAAATATTAAATTTTTTTTAAAATATATTTATTACTTTTATATTTATCTAAATTATTTTAGAATAAAATATACATTATTTTTTATTTTCAAAAAATAAATAATTTCAGATGAAATTTAAATAAAGACTAATATAGCGTTTTATATTACTCAATTTGCAATATATAAAAAAATGAAAATCGTTAGTTTCCAACATTATATTATAGTATATTTTTTATCTTAAAAATTATTTATATTAAAATTTTATTATTCTATTGTATTTAATTGTATATAAGCTAATACACAAATATTATTTTATTAAATCTATAAAGTGCCAAATGACTCTGATGATAAGAACTACTTTGGCATACATTTGATTTAATCAGTAAAATAAGAGTCCTTATACATGGCTCTAAGTTTATTGTGATTCATTTCGTCCTTATGAGATTGATCAATTTAACAGTTAGAGAAAATTATTCAGTTATTCTAAAACACCTGAAAATCATTTTATTGGTTCCTTCGACATGGTTCTCAAGCACCCTAATGCACTTTATTTGTTCACAAAAAATTATATAAAAATTAAAAAAGGAGAATAAACGTTTAAAAAAATTAGGATACAAAATAACTGAAAAATTTTGAATTCAAAAATTTTAAATGTATTTGTCAAATAATTATGTATAATACAATCATGTGTTATTATTTCACATTGTGTTATACAAATTTATCATATAAAATCAAAAATTTAAACACTCAGCTGACATAATAAAAAATATTTTTAAATTAAAAATTTAAAGTACAAATTTTAAATTGAAAGTCAAAATTATATAAAAAATATTCTAAATAGAAAATTATAAAAACCTAAAAAATTAAAAATTCTAAACAGGAAATTATAAAAACCTAATAAGTAAAAATTTTAAACTATTTATAAATAAAAAATTTAAAAATATAAAAATTTTAAATTTTGAATAGAAAGTCAATATTTAAATTAATTTTATTAATTGTCAAAATTCTAAGTATATGAACACAAATGTTAGTGTAATAAATTGTTTAAAATTATTTTGTTCAAATTTACTAAAATTTCTTCTAAAAATTATGTAACACAAGATTAAAACTATGAATTAATAGATAATTTTTAATTATATAGAGTTTGCAATTATCTGTTAATTTTATTTTTAATTATAAATTATTTAATATTATTTATTTGATTGATTATAAAAAAATATTTTATTCAAATTTAATAAATCATCTCTTAAAATTATGGCACATATAATATTGAAAATATAAATCAATAAATAATTTTTTTGTTACAATTAACTTCATAAATAATTATAAGTTTTGAGAAAATTATTTTATTTACTTGATATTAATTTATAAAATAATAGTTAAATTTTAATTATTATTTATATATTAGTTTTGATTAATTAATTAAAATAAAAATTTATTTTATTTAAAATATGTTATTATAATTACATTACATAATGTGAGGATTCACGAATAATTTTAATATAAATAAAAAAAAGATAGATTAAAAGCTATTTGAGATTATTGTTTGGTATAGTTAATAGTTGGTAAATATTAAGTGTTTTAATAAATTATATTTAACTATTGATGTTATTTTGTAAATTAATAAGTATATATAGTTGGTTTATATATTATATTTTCAGTTAAATAAATAAAATTAAATTAAAAATATAAAAAAATAATACATATCACATTTAAAATAAAGTTTAATTATAATTATTAATTTATTATCTATAAAATCTTAACAATAATTTCTTATTAGCATTAAACTATGTTCTAAGTAGCACAAAAATGGGAAATGCAAATATAGAAGACACGTAAACAAATACGAAGAAATGATATTTTTTAAAAATATAAGCAACAAAATATGGAGAAGCGTGTAAATATAAGAATATAAAGACAAATTTATAATTTTTTTTTTGCATATAACAACTATTAAAGCAACTAATTATAAAATTATATAAAAAATAATATTAAAGATAATTAATGAAATAATAATAATCAAATAAATATTTTTAAAAATAAATATTAATTATCTATAAGTTTTATAATCAAATTTAATAATAGAAAAGAAACATGTTTCCATAGTGAAAATAATTTTTTTATTTTTTTAAATTATAAAAATGTACCTAAAATGTTTCGAATAAATTTCAATGAATTTCTTAAAAGGAAATGTTATGAAACATAGAAATGCCGTTTTCTAAGGGTTTTTATGTATTATAAACTATGGCAATTTGATTGTATATATTGTTCACCTGAAGCATTCTACTTTTTTAATAACTTGTGAGTTTTTTTGATACAAAACATATGCATTTCTTGAATGTAATGTATATAGGGATCAACAAATAAAAAATTTAAAAATCATTTTTAGAAAGATATTTTTGTCTTACATTAACCATTAACAATAATAAATAAATATTAATAGTATATAAATTTATAATAAAATTTAATAATAGAAAAAATGTGTTTCTATAGTGAAAACAAGTTTTTAAATATTTTAAAATTATAAAAATGTACTAGAAATGTTTCGGACAAATTTCGATGAATTTCTTAGAAAAAAATGTTCTAAAACATAGAAATGTCTCCTCCAAGGGTTTTTATGATAATTTGTTTGTGCTATATTAGTCACTTGAAGTGTTCTACTTTTTAATAACTTTTGAGTTTTTTGATACAAAATTTGCGTGTTTTTTTGAATATAATGTGTATAAGGATTAATGAATAAAAAAATTTAAAATTATTTTTAAAAAAATATTTTTGTCTTACATTAATTACTACTGCTAAAGTCGAAAAAGCTCAAATAGAGAAATTTTTTCTGCTGCCATTGATATATTAATCAGCTTGTTATTTTTAATTTTACAGCAATTATCAATTATATCAAATACTCTTTAAAAAATATACTATTGAAAAGTCTAAAGAGTCCTAGTATTTAACTACAATTTTAAATATTGCTATAATTTTAAATAATAACATTAACTATAAAACGAAAATTACAGTTCTTTAATTAAAGTTGTCCACAACGAATAATTGGTCGAAACTAAACAATAATAAAGAAATAACAGTAGAATTAAAAGAAAAACACGATAAATAAAAAAGAGATCAGCGGGAGTGGTGTGCTCTGATCGCTATTCGAGCATCTGCTACCGGATTGGATTGGATCCACTTTCATTTTCGAAATCCGATCATCACAAGCAAGGTGCGTTTTCTCTCCCTCTCTTATTTCCATTTCCGCAAATCTTCTATTCTCCCGGTCACAAAATCTAGGTTTTCTGCTCGTTATTTTTAGTATTTATTGCTAGCTCTTAGTTTTCGAATCTCTTGCTCAATTGATTACGCAGCTGCGCGTTAGGCCGCGACTTTTTGTCATTTATGTACTAGTAGTCTGTGTTGATTTTGACGGTTATTACGTGTTCATTGATGCAGTATTTGGGTGGAAGAAGAAGAAGAAGAAGAATATGTTGGGGATTGTAAGGCAAAAAGTGAGTGTTGGAGGTTGTTCTCCTCTTCTGTTATCATGATTCTGTGTTGCTTATGAAAAATTTTAAGTTGTTTTACTTATTTTTTATTTTTATTTTTTAATTTTTTGATCGAATCTGAACAGATGTTTGGGCAGTCGCTGCAGAGGACTGGACCGGCTGTTTCCACATGGAGATGTTACTCATCCGCCGCCAAACAGGTATAAATAAAACGAGAAAAACGTGGTTTTTGTGTTTCGGTGGGATTTTTTTTCTTGTTTCATTACACCTCGTTTAGCTTAATGTCTTGGATCTCGTTTATTGCCTCATTTGTTTAAGGTATGTCTCAATTTCCTAGAAGCGTTGAAACTTACATATAGTTTGGTATTAATCCATATGGAATTCATTTTATTTGGAAATGAATTTCATTACAAAAATTCATTTGCAAATGAATTCTCACGTTTGTTTTAATTCTTTTTATGTTTATGGCCTTGATGAGTTGTGCTTTACTTTTGTAGCTTTAATAGCTTGTACACCTAGTTTGTTTTCAATTCACTTGCAAACTCTATCAATTTTGAAGATTTTGACTTGATCATAGCCAATTCAATGGAATCTAAAATTTAGGATGGTAAGTGAATTTTTTAATATACCAAAAATGATAAATGCTGTTTTCCAAATAAACTCTGTAAAATTTTATGGAAATCATTTATATAACAACCACACCCAGAGCATTTTGTTTCAAAAAATATCATTTCATGCAGATAACTGTTAGAGAAGCTCTGAACTCTGCTCTTGATGAGGAAATGTCTGCTGATCCGAAAGTCCTTTTGATGGGAGAAGAGGTCAAGAACTAAATAAACTGAAATGCTGATATATTTTGATTGTTTCTTTTCTCATGTATTGTTATGTTTATAAAATGCAGGTTGGAGAATATCAGGGTGCCTACAAGGTCAGACATTCTCACTAGTAGTCACATGGAGAGAATTTCATTGTATTTTATGATTTTTGAAGCTCATATATATCCTTTTTTTCTTTGCATGCCTAACAATCAGCTTTTAAATTGCTGCTTCTTTCAGATAAGTAAGGGCCTCTTGGAGAAGTATGGTCCTGACAGGGTTCTTGATACCCCGATTACTGAGGTTTGTTTTGGTACTTGATTTAACTAGTGTGATCTTCTATTTTTTTGCCTTGGTGATATGACATTCTATTGCCATGTTCCCTAGGTGTTAGTGTTGCCTGACTATCACTTGTATTTCTTGTTTGTTTGATAGGCTGGATTTACTGGCATTGGAGTCGGTGCTGCTTACTATGGTCTCAAGCCAGTTGTTGAGTTTATGACAATTAACTTCTCTATGCAGGTTAGTGCAGTCCATTCCATATTTCCATGTGTTATATATATATATATATATATAGTATGTTCATCCATGTGTTAGTAGTTTTTCTGTTTAATGTTGTAGCTACATGTTCTCAAGTTGAATTGTCTTATCCGCTCTGTTGTTGTTTGGATGCAGGCTATTGACCATGTTATTAATTCGGCTGCAAAAACAAACTACATGTCCGCTGGCCAGATATCTGTGCCTATAGTTTTCAGAGGACCTAATGGTGCTGCTGCAGGAGTTGGTGCCCAACATTCTCAAGTATGGTTCCTCATACTTTCTATTCCACCTTTCGTTTTTTATTCCATATGTGTTTGTTACTGATGTATTCTCTTGTTAGTTTTAGAGATGATGACATCTGTTGATTGGATTAGTAGATTACCCTTGTATGCCCTAATTTAGCCCTGCAACCCTCTTGCTAAAACATCTATATCTTTCCTTGTTGGAACTTGGTTTATGGAGAGGCATGTGATGATGCATTGTTTGTATTGCTTTGCAGTGTTATGCTTCGTGGTATGCCTCCTGCCCTGGGTTGAAAGTGCTGGCCCCTTACTCATCTGAAGATGCTCGTGGACTGCTAAAAGCTGCCATAAGAGACCCTGATCCTGTCGTTTTCCTTGAAAATGAGTTATTGTACGTAGCTTTTAATAAATGTTGACCATGACTTTTTTTCCAATGTATTTATATTACGTTGAATGTTGCAAGTGTTGATCAATATATCATGCTTCAGATATGGTGAGTCATTTCCTGTATCAGCTGAAGCACTTGACTCCAGCTTTTGCATTCCAATAGGAAAAGCCAAGGTATCGATCCTAAAGCATGAAAGATTAATATTGTGCAGTTACTTGCTGTCTTATCATGTTTATTCTACTATCATCATAATGTTTAAGTTGTCTGATTGTCTATTTTCAACAGATTGAGAAAGAAGGAAAGGATGTCACTATTACAGCCTTCTCAAAAATGGTGGGCTATGCTCTCAAGGTCTGTTTTCATGCCTTAAACTCTTCACATGGAAATGAGTGTTGTCATTATCTGTTATCATGAGTAAAAAATAACAGGATATAAATTTAAACAATATTGGAAGATTTGCATCACTTATTGAAAGGTGCTGAAGTAAAATTGCTCAGTAAATAATTGTTTCAATCAGTCAAAGTAAAATGGGTAGAAAATATATGGCTGTAGCAATAAGGTTCTGGCAGCTTGTGAGATTCCTGTAGGTAGTTCTTGGTGATAAGCCCACACTACCGAACTTGGTGATTCCTGTAGCTTCTTCAATGAGACCCAATGACTGCAAAATGTTGCCAGGGTCTGAAATCTTCAGGCCTCTGTAGTGTTTGGCTTATGAAAAAAATGAGACAAAATAAATAGATGAGGAAGAGAGAGTTGGATGGAAACAAGAAAGAGGGAAAGATTAAAAAAGGAAGAAAGAGGAGAGAATTGAGAGAAAATCTAGAACAGGATTCTGTTGCAGTAATTTGCACCTGTTCTTAATGACTCATATGGTCTTTTACATTCACTAAACTGTTCAAACTATTCCACTTCCTGTAAATAGCTAGCCTACCTTCATTGCCAAAACTACTAGCTATGAAATAGCACAGTTTAATTATTCTAAAGTGCTAATGTTGTTCCTACCAAATTGGACGAACTGAATTTGTGTAATGGGGTTATGGCTGTTCTTTTCATTCATTTTCCCGTAATATTGGGCTTGTTGCTTTCTGAATATTTATACATTATTGTATTGCTTAGCCTCCTCTTCTGGTCTATCTTTGCTGCTTGACTTTATGGGACTTCTATCTGTTGCAAGCATTGATTTGATTTGCACCCTCATATAGAGCTATTTGTTGGGGAATTTCATTATGCTATCGATGTGGTATGTACTATACTATGTGATGAATTTCTCCCCTCCTTCCATATGGAAATGATTTGTTTATTGTTGCACAGGCAGCTGAGATACTTGCAAATGAAGGAATCAGTGCTGAGGTAAACTGATACTAAAATAGTATAAAGCTCGTAGAAATCATGGTTGTTCTGGCTCTGGAGACTGGAGAGTAATAACTTATCTTGTTCATGCAGGTTATAAATTTGCGTTCAATCAGGCCACTTGATAGACCCACAATCAATGCTTCAGTTCGGAAAACCAACAGATTGGTGACAGTTGAAGAAGGATTCCCTCAGCATGGTGTTGGGGCTGAAATCTGGTTAACCTCTTCACATTAGTATTTTAAACCTCTGTTGTTGGATTAACTCTGGGCCCATTTATAATTGCCAAATGTTTTTAATTTTTTTTCCTCCTGCGAACAGTGCATCTGTCATTGAGGACAGCTTTGTTTATCTTGATGCACCAGTTGAGAGAATTGCTGGAGCTGATGTTCCCATGCCTTATGCAGCCAATCTTGAGAGAATGGCTGTACCACAGGTTGATTTTTTTTGTTGAATCTTTTGGTTTGAGCATCTATTGCATTGACATGCTCATCACCATGCATGTTTGTACTTTTGGTAATCAGTCTTCAAACCTACAGTTAGAGTGCCTAGGTTAATTATGCTGTTTGTTTTATGATACTTAAGACTCATCTGTCCTCTAGAGTTTATTTATTTATGGTTTTAAGAGAAATGCTAGGCTTTTAAATGCTGAACCTGAAGCATTTCAACTTTAGATATTTATGAATGGCATACATTTGGGTAATCAAGTTGGTCCATGCAGGTCGAGGATATTGTCCGTGCTGCAGAGAGAGCTTGCTACAGAGCCGTGCCGAAGGCTGCAGCTGCTTAATCAGTCTGATTCAGTCTATGAACCTTACAAAGCGAGGTCAGTTCAGTGCTCGTTGTCTGTGTGCCAACTGTTTTATGCTTTGGAAATATTTTCTTGGCCTTTTCCCATTCTCTTTTAGTTTCTTTTCTTTTTGACTGTCACTGCCTTAATGTATACATATTTTTAGTTCAATTTTCTCTTATATGAAAGTACAAATGACTTTTGTTTTCCCAGGAATTCTAGAGATTGTATTTTTTTTGCCCCTTCTTGACACGTGGGGAGGAACATCTCATTGAATAACTGGGAGAATGTTGGTGATCATTGAATAACATGGAGAATGTTGAGGGGAGAAATTTCTCTCTTTGTTTTGTTAAATATGGTGAGCTGATTTTGGCCTAGTTTAGGCACAAGCCTAAGTTTAAATTTACATATTTTTTGTATGGTGCATCCTGTTTTGACGAATTATGTTGATGTTTTGGAGATAATCTTCAAACTGTACACTGTTCAATTCACTTAATTTTTCTGCCAAAATTGATGCATAATTGCAGTAATGACTAGTGTTTATTATTAGATTATGCAATAATAGTAGGAGGCTTAGATCTTTCCAAATCATCATCATTATCGATTTAATATACTAGTTGAGCCTTAACCTGATTACGAACATTTGCATCGTTCTCCATTTTTGTTTCACTTGATTGAATGCAACAAGAAGCTGGCCAATTTTGAAGCTGGATGCTCCAAAAAATTTTCATATTTTGATTCCTTGATTTCCAAGTCATTTCTCACCCAACCCGGTTGGGCCCCTTCATTCAGAGTTGAATTACAAGAACATCACCTTTCTGCATTAGCTGTAAGTTCCTAAGTTTTTGTTCGTTTACTCGTGATGGTTAATTTAACTGTATTCATTGTGAGATGGTAATATTGCGGCCAAACAAGCTATAAGAGCCTAAACAACTCTTCTCCAATAATAACGTTCAAAAGCAGAAAAAAAAAAAATCCGACAAAACTTATTAGATTCTAACGGTGTTGTGGTGAGCTGAAAAATCAGCTGACTCTATTCGGGAACGCGCTGATAAACCTGGGCTTTAGGAACAGAGCAGCGATTTACTCTGTTTATATGGGGAAATTGCATGGTACAAATGTTAGGTAATGGCTGAAACTTGCCTGAACACCCACGCTCTTGGAAAGCAAAATGATAAGTGCCAAAAATGCAAATCATAAAAGAAAGTGTTTATTAGCCATGCGCATTGTTGCGAATGGGCAAGAGCTCTTCTTATGGACAATTCGGTATATCTTTTTTCTCTGGATCTTCTAAAGGCATCTTTGCAGTTTGGTATTTACGCAAAAGGCTGGTTGTGTTTTTAAATTAACTTTTGTGTCTTCAAGAGATGAGGTTTTAACTAGTTTGAGTGGTCAAGAAAAGTTTGAACTTCTTTTTAACATTGTAATCATGTGAGCTCAATTATTGAACCTAACATTCAAAGGGGGAAAAAAAAAGATTCATTTAAATATGCACTGACAAGATTATTTGGGGAGGGATCAATTCTTAATTAATCTAAGAAATTAACTCCATAATACTTTCATGTTTGAAAAAGGGAAGGGAGTTTGGGTTTTGCAAGATAGGATTTCAAAACCTGAGGTGGTCATGGTTTCTTCCTTGATTGATGTGTAGGATGACTTTCTGTACTAAAAGTTCATATTGGAAGTCGTCCCTCATTGATCAACGGAAATGCCAGAGTTGCAATCTTTCTTTCTTAAGCTGTATATTTCACTAGTTTCATAAATCACCATCCGCGACTAGACTGCTTAATTTATATGTTTCTCTTGTCTTTGAGCGTTCTTTCGTCGCATTTCATAATACAAAACAGTCATCCAACTAATGATTCAATTATTAAAATTACACGGAATAGGTGGGTGTCTTATTATAAAATTAAGGGTATTTTATTCCACAAAATACTCATCTCTTTACATGTAAAATCATATATATATATATATATATACAGTGAGAGAGAGGTGATAGTTTCAATTGTCACTACAATTTTTCCCTATAAATAATTATTGTATTTTCAGCTTCTAAATTAAAAATTTAACGGTTTTGAACATTTTAATTCCATAAGAAAGATCAACATTGAATTAGATTATTCTAGGTCAAAAATTATAATCTCTACTTTTAATTTTATAATTTTTTTATTCTAAAAATGACTTTAATATCATTAATTTAAAAATATTTTGTGTTTTTTGTTTTTTCTGTTTGAAGTGAAGAATACTTCTATTTTCACAAAATAATAATAATAATAAACTTTTTGTTTGAAGCGAATAATAATAATAAACTTAAATCCCGAGAAAACACGCTATCTTGACCGAAGAAAGTCTACGTCATAGATATATAATCTTCCAACATTGCAACTCACGTAATGAACCACAGATGTAACTTTGACGCCTTATAATTAAAATTGACGGATTCAAAAACAAGTAAAGAATGATCTTATCAAAAGTCGCACCACATTAGCCAATTGGGCAACATATATATATATATATATATATATATAAATAGATTTCTTTTCCGCGTTGTTTATCAAAAAGAAGTTTTCTTTGTTAGTCAAACTAAAAGGAATGTGGAGGCATTATTTGTGCTCAAAAATAATTTCAGATTAAGATTTCATTGTTTTACAAAAAGAATATATTTTTTAAAATGTTTACTGTGCTTTAAAAAATTATTCAATAAAATTAAGTCAATTTTAAAAAAAGTAATTTTCTCTTTTTAAAAGAAATTTATTTTTTAAATTTTTAATAAACTCATTAAATGAAAAACAGATTATATAAACACATATTTATTAATGTACTTATTATTATCAATTATTTTTGATATCGATATCCATCGTTGATTATTACCAATCGATGAAGGCCTTCAATAATCAATAACACCAAAAAATATTTATTTTTAATATATTTTTCTCATATTATAAAAATATATAAAGTGTTTGTGATATAAAATTTATTATAATTTTATAAATTAAAGAAATTAATTTTTAATATATTTAAATTCTAATAAAATATTTTTCTCATAAAATATTAAACAGAACCTAAATAAAACTATTTTTTTTTATCTATGTTTTTATTTTGTTAAGATTTCTAGATAAAATAGTAGAGTTTTATTTCATAGTCAGAATAGAAGTTTATTTTACTTATCTTACAACAAATAAAATTACATAATATATCTATATAAAACTTTTATTCTGTAATTCATGATCATCCATATCATCAATAAGACAATTTTTATTTAATTTCTTATTTTATCCTTTATTATTCTTTCAATTTTCCCTTGAATTGACAATTTTATTTATATATTTATCATCATATTGATATCGACCGAGCACTTAAGATTTTATTAATCTCAACTCAAATTCAGTTTCACAAAATTTTAATTAGTTAAACAGATACAAACCCAAAAAAAAAAATTTAAAAAAAAAAAGAAGAAAAACTAATATATACCCTTTGGATTCAAGAAAAATGACATGGTCACAGATTATTGAAAGCCAAATATTAAAGGACAAATTATTGATAATGTAACTAAGAAAAAGACAATAAGTCAATTTTATTGTTTTATAGATTAAATCATTTTTTTAATCATTAGTTAAATTACATTAAACCGTTATTAGTTGTTCCCTGGCCTAACTTTCGTACCAATAATAATTATTAAACCGCTAGCCACCATATATTGTAGTATTAGTTCTACATTTCTCGTTTGACCATTTCCCTTTTATTTTTAAACAAATTATTATTCTATTATATATTTTGAATAATTTATCACAATTTTATTTTTTAAAAATAGATAAGTGAAAAAGATAGATCCAGAGAATCATATAATTAAAATTTGATATATCATAATTTTGTTATATATATATATATATATATATATAGAGAGAGAGAGAGAGAGAGAGAGAAGTCTTTGAGAATTCTAAACATTTTTAATAAGAAAATTTGATTGAATTTATTTAAATCAAAATTTATTAGGGCATTTTGGATTTATAAAAGAAGTATTTACATTATTATATCATAAATAATATTATTGTATATAATTATTTATTATTTAAAATAATTTTAAATTTGATAAAACTATTTTAAATAATAGTAAAAATAATTTAAAATTTTATATAACGAGATTACGTGATTGTTATGTCATTGATAATATGAAATTGGAGTAACTTACAATGAATGTAATGTTATAAGCTGAAGTGAGAAATTCTAAGGTTTTTTCTTTTTGAATAAGAATGAAGGACAGAGTCTCAAATTTAAAGACTCTCTCTACATATTTTTTTTTGAAAAATAAATACTTAAATATAAATAAATTTTAACTTTTATTTATATTGTAAAAAAAACTCACAAACATGATAATTAAGTCCTTAATTATAAAATTCCAAAGGTGGGATGGGAACCGCGGCGTAATATGAGAGCGGTTTATCCAAATCACAGCCCAAACCGAACCGTCGATCCTTGACAAATGTGATTGGCCTTAGAATCCTTTGACCATTTTACCACCGCACCCGATGGAGAAAATTGTGACAAATAATTAAAAAAAAAATGAAAGAAAATGATGCAGGAAGGAGCAGGGAGGAGCATGGAAAGTCAAGAAAGAACAGTTAATTGTTTTTGTTATTATAATTATAAATTAATACGTAATAATGTGATTAAAAATCAATTAAGAAAATATATGGTGAGATTTTAATATCTGGGTGGTAGTAGTGACGTAGATAGAAGAGAGAGAACGAATGTAGGTTAAGAAGATATTGATTGATTCAATTTCTTCCAGTTTCAGTTTCTAATCTCCATTCTTCATCATTTACTTGTTTCTCTCTTATATTGGATTCGTTTCATTTCATCTTGTCTATCTAACTATCGGAAACGAAAATGAAGACGTCTTTGAGGACATTGCGAGGATTCGCTTTCCGGCATGGTGACCATGTAAAGGACCAAACACATCTTCGTTCTTTGCCTCCCTCCTACGACCTTCTTCAGGCTTCTCAGGTAGGTTACTTCTTCTTCCCTTTTTCTTTTATATATATATATATATATATATATAGTAAACAGAACACAGTCGCTATTTTCTCGATTACTCTCTTCTTTGCGTTCTTAATTCTGTTCTAGCGATTTGTAATCTTTTTTTTTTCCTCGTCACTGAAGTAGATTTTTATTTGTTATGCACAAAAAAAAAAGAAGAAGAAGAAATGATTGATTCCTCACTCCTTATATTAGCTGGATTTCCTATGATTGCGTTTCTTTAAACAATTATTTGGAGCACTTTTGCGCAGGATAGGAGTAATGAGTAGATAGGTTTTGGCGGCTTAGGCTTGTTTCGTTTGTAATGATGATGATTCATAGCTATTAGTATTTTTCTTGGGCCAGGACATGGAGGACATGAGGGATTGCTATGATAGCTTACTTTCTGCAGCTGCAGCAACTGCTAATAGTGCCTATGGTACTCTCTTTTTCTTCCATTCTCTTTGCACACCATCAATCTGAAAAGCCAAATGTGAATCACTGTTTTACTACTTACTACCTCTTTTGCATTCTTGTTTTCCTTAAACGAGCTGAGTATTAGATTATTGGTTCATTCATATTACTGTATTTTACATGTTAAATGCTAATTCTTGGATGATGATCTAAATATCAAGCTAAGTTTCTCAACTTAAATGTTCTTATGTAGTGTCATTTGTTATCAGAATTCTCAGAATCATTGCGTGAAATGGGCGCTTGTCTTCTTCAGAAGACTGCATTAAATGATGATGAAGAAAGCGGTAAGTTAAATGATAATTTACTGCATCATGCTTCTCCAGTTCTCTTTGCTGGATGATTTGAAAGTTTTCTAAGACCTTCAGCATCTCAGTTTTGGACAGGTTTATTTACCATAATGTTAGTTTTATAAGCTTAAAAAAAAATGTGGTAGCACAGAATCTCTCTTCATAGTGATTATCACAACGGGTGCATTGGTTGTGGTCATTTGTAGAGAATTTGCGTCCAATATGTCATCCTTCTGATTTTCAATATACACTTTGGTAACTATCTTTTTAACTGATTTCCTGAATTTGTTTAATCAAGTTTCAAATTGAGACAATAGTCATTTATTTTATGGTTTTTAATTTATTATTTCTAACCCTCAGAAATGCATGTCTATTTCTGTAAGGTTACTGCATTTCAAAATGTGGGGGATAAAAAACATGAGAGAGGAGCTAACGTCTTTTCCGTTCCCTTGCAGGTAAAGTATTGCTGATGCTGGGAAAAGTGCAGTTTGAACTCCAGAAACTTGTCGATAGCTATGTGAGTCCTTACAAGTAAGCTTTGATTTGTCATATAACATCATTTGGCTTGGTAATTAAGTGTGGGTTTCCATATTTCAGCGTACTCACATATTCCAGACAATTACAGTACCATCAGAGTCTCTTCTCAATGAGCTTAGAATTGTTGAGGTCTGTTTCTGGATTCTCTGATATTTGTTCCAATCAGCCTGTGGCGAATCAAACTGTTGTTTGTTCCATGCATAAATTTTCAATTATGCATCTTAATCTTTTGACTTGCTCTGTTTTATTTTTCTCTTTCTCTTTGTCATTATTCTTCATCTTCCTTCGCTATTTCTTCATTTTTCCTTTTACACTGGATACTTTAATGACTTTTGCTTAAGATATTTTGTTTCTTGATGATTTTTTTCACAATTTTGGAATCACAGATATTCAGGGATGATTTAACAGTAGAATTTGGGATTAATTTTACAATAGCTTGAAAGTTAAGAGTGGAAATATCAGTAGCCTGGATATGTCCTATGGGGAACTGGCAACTGAGTGGAAAATTTTTTTTTAACTGACTTGGGACTAAGACTTAGTTGAGTTGATAAGAAATTACAAGGCCCAAAGAGATCTACCATTTTCAGAGTACCAAAAGGCTGGTCATGCGCTGGCAATTCTGGTGGCCTGTTCTTTTGGCTTATGCAAAGCTATACCAGGAAGAAATGTGGGGTTTGACTTGTGAGTGACTAAACCAGGGAATGGATTTCTCTCTGGTTAATTTTGGAGAGAAGTGAATTCAGAGTCCTCAAAATTTGTTTTCCATGTTTGGTTAGGTTCTGGGAAATTCAAAAAAATCATTGGTGTATTCTGACTCTCTTGCATGAGTTTGCTAAAATTCTATTTATTCTTGGTGGACTTTCAAAAAGTTCTGAGAATCTTGGGAAAGGTTTAAGAAATTGGGGTGGTTCTCTCCTTATAGGGGAATATTGGTGAAACTTGTTCAACATCTGATGGTGCACTTTTGCCCCTCAGTTTATAATTTTCACGATTCGCCGGAGATTTTTTTTTTTTGTTTCTGGTTGTTTTACTTATGTTTTCATCAAAAGCTCTCTATCCTTGGAAAATGCTCAAAAAAGATTTCCTTATTGCAATTGTTTCTCTTGCTTAAACATCATGTGTTTGTTCATTCAAGCATTTTACTCAAGTTCCAGTCAGCAATATTTATTCTTCTAATGTTATTCTTCTCTACTCATGCAGGAGATGAAGCATCAATGTGATGAGAAAAGGTTCATATTAATCTTTATAACACTTGCTAACACTCACTCACATGCCCACACAATTCAATCAACATCGCATGCCTGAGTTTGATATAAATGTCTTTTCATGCTGCTGTTTGATTCACAGAAATGTATATGAGTACATGATGACGAGGCAAAGAGAAAATGGAAGGGGAAGAGGTGGGAAGGGAGAGCGTTTTTCTATGCAGCAGCTACAAGCAGCTCATGATGAATATGATGAAGAGGCAACCTTATTTGTTTTTCGTCTGAAATCCCTAAAGCAAGGACAATCTCGAAGTCTTCTTACTCAGGCAGCACGGCACCATGCTGCTCAGGTTTATTCTTCTTCTTCTTCATTTAAATTCTTTTTGGTTCTTCTGGAGCCTCACAATTGTTTACTCTCCTTTGTGCTCGAAAGCAGTTAAACTTCTTCAAGAAGGCTCTTAAATCTCTTGAAGAACTTGAGCCACATGTAAAATTGGTCACTGAACAGCAACACATTGACTATCACTTCAGCGGACTTGAAGAGGATGATGATGGTGACGAAGAAGAGGATGATGGCACCTATGATGCTCCTGATGATGGGGAATTGAGTTTTGACTACGGGCAAAGTGAGAGGGAGCAAGATGTTTCTACGTCAAGAAACTCAATGGAGGTAACAATCTAGAATCATGATTGAGAACAAACTGCTGCAGAATTGTTTGCAATGCACATTCATATTGCTGCTCTGTGCTGACTGCCATAAATTTTGTCATACTTTTCTTCACATCTCTGGGTGCATCAATTTACTTTATATTGCTTACTTTCCAAGGTAACCAAAAATGTACTTCATCTTGTTGTATAACATTTTTGCAGTTGGATTTAGCGGACATTACATTTCCCCAAGTCGCAACATCAGAAGCCACAAAGGTGAATAAATTATTATTTTTGTGTTGTCTATTAACAGAGCACTTTTGCTTCCGCACAAGGAAAACAGTCAGTGGATATAGTGATATGATCTGTTTAGCTTTTCCAACTTACCATCCTAGAGTACTTGAACTTATAACTATAGGAACTGCCTTGAAAATCTAAATAAACTATAATGCATATCTAAACTCATATGACTCATTCTGTCTGTCCTTAAAAGTTTTGTTACCAAGTAATTTGGATGTCTTCATTTTAGATATGAATGTAAATAAAAACTCAGATTTCATGAGTCATTTGAGTTCTCATGGGATTAGGTCACTGATTTACACATTCATTTGCTAGCTTAGAGTAGCTTGTCTCCTGTATTGGAGAAGCTTTTTAGCATTGAATTTTTGCTGTGATGTGAGAAGTATACTTCTGTTGGGTTTGCAGGAAAATTTGGATATAAACTACAGGAAGTCATTTTCTATTAGGGAAGAAATTAGGACAGGCAGCCAATCTGCCCCTTTTTTTGCTGAAAAAAACTCTAATCCAGCTGAAAGGATAAAACAGATGCAGCCATCATCTACAAGAAGGCTAAACACATATGTATTGCCCACCCCAGTTGATACAAATAGTTCAAATTCTACAAGATCAGGTAATCTAACGTTGAAGACAAGTTTGAGTGGGCATAATTTGTGGCATTCATCGCCTCTAGAACCAAAGAAATATGAAAAACTATTAGGAGATGAGAAATTCTCCAGATCCACTGTTAAAAATGTGCCGTCAGGACTGAGGGAACGCAACAACAAAACTGCTTCCACTCGATTACCTCCTCCTCCAACTGATCGACTCTTCGTTTCTCAGTCTGAATCTAAGAAAATCAAAAGATATGCCTATTCAGGTCCCATTACAAGTAAGGCATGGCCTACCAAACCGGTTTCAGTGCAACCTCCTGGATTGTTCTCTGGTCCTCTTTTGCAGAGTCCAACGGTGCAACTACTGTCATCATCTCCTAAATTATCTCCAAAGGTATCCCCAAAAGTATCTCCATCAGGTTCCCCTACCTTTGTGGCATCACCTAAAATAAGTGAACTGCATGAGCTTCCTAGGCCCCCGGCCAGTTCAGTCTCCAAACATTCAAGGCCTTTGAGTTTGGTTGGTCATTCGGCTCCTTTGGGGCCCAAAGGTCACATGCATCCTGCAGGTAAATCATCGGCATTGAATGCAGCATCGCCACTACCAACACCCTCTCAGGCTGTCACTCGTAGTTTCTCCATACCCTCTGGCAGTCTTAAAGCAATGGCATTTGACATGTCTAAGCCACTTCAAGCAACTCAGAATATAGAGATGGTTGAAGATATGGCCTCACCTCCTTTGACTCCAATAACTTTAACATCCACTCAACCTTAACTGCTTGTGAGAATGTCAATCAAACTATTCAGATCAGAGGTAATCCAGAATCTGGTTCTTCCGTATGTTTATTTAACTTTTTAGATAAAATTTTGTTAAGATATGGATATTGCAGAAGAGGGTTTTTATTTTGGTAATTAAGAGGGACAACATGCAAAAACTAAACAGTTGTTATTTATTTTTTTTAAGGCATAGTGACACTAATATTCTTCATGAATGAAATATTCCCTGTGCAGAGCTTGGAGAATTCCATTATGAGATGAAAACCAGAATTAACCATCCAATCTAAACAGAAATTATCTTCTCGTGGTGTTATAAACATTCTTGACTTTTTGAAATGCCACAATACATACAGTTGAGAATGTGAGCTTTTCAAATGAATTTGACTATAGTTAAGAAATGAATTGGACAATATCCAATTGAAGTAAATCACATGTGATTGATAGTGAAATTATTCTTGCTGGTTGTTAATGAAAAGACACCTTTTCTTTTCCTTTCTATGAGTGGTGATGAAGAATTGCATCTTGTTCTTTTGGGTGCCTTTTGTCTTTTGTTTGTTATCAGTTCCACACATTTGGAACACCACTTTCTAGCTCTATCTTCGATTATGTAGCACTTCGCTGTTTCTGATTACCATTTTTAATGGATGCAGGTGCAGATTGATGTCATTTGTTCTAGCATAATTTTATTTCTAGTTTGGCAAGAAAAAGGTTGGCAAGCAAGACTCCTCTCATAATTCAGTACAGGTGCAGATATGTAAATATAATCTTTGTCTGTTATTTTTTTTTTCTCATCAATTTTATCTCTGTTAATCTATTTCTTAATTTTTGTGACAAGCACTTGGCACAAATTAATTGAATAATTGCCTTGATGTTTCATCATTAAAGAAATTTTGTATCTTCCCAAGGAATTAATAGTCAAATTCTCTTTTTTTCCTCTTCCTTCCTCTTCTCTAAGATAGTCTTTTAATTGATTTCTGATGATGGATCAACAAGCACCGCTTTATCATTGTGCCTTTCGAAGAAAAGGGAAATTTTTATTGATGCATTATTCCCTACTTAAAGCCTAGAATTTTATTTTCATGTGTACACCAGTGATTGTCCCTCTGACCTCTTTCCCATAATCGTTGATGATTCTGGGATTTATGTTTGCATACCTCCATAAATTACGAAAGCGGAAATTCTTAGGCACATCTGATCGATGGGAAATAGCTCTTTTCTCATTATGTGCTCTACCAGAAAGCTTCCACCTAAGAATTTGTCATACATAAGAGAGCCAAGCAAGGCGATGGATGCCACTTAAACTGTTGCCACGCAAACCTTGCATGTATTGCCTTTTTTGTTATCTTCATTCTTTTCATAGCTTTTCATATGAAATTTAATTATCTTCCCAATGTCTAGAGTACTATAATGGTAGGGAAGCAGAGAGTCCAAGTGTTCTATTTGGATAAAAAGAAAATGGCCACAAGCCTACCTTGTCAAATCGTGAACTGCAGCATACTAATGTTATTCACAGTTGAAAGTTCAAGAGAAAATATATCATATTGGCATGATCTTGCATTTGCTAGCAATTGTTGGACCGCTGCTTTGGCTATGCTTGGGGATCTTAAAGATGCTTACAACCAACAATACCCCGTGCAGTGAAAATATATAAAGTTGTTTTGGCTTCCTAGCATGTGCCTGTCCTGCTACGTGTTGTATTGGGATTATAGATCTTGTATGAATGATTTTCTGGTTAGGATCCTTTACAGCAATTGCTTGATGGTTTCAATTGCTCTTTCGAAGTTAGTCCCAACTTGCAGTTCCTGGTATCCGATTAAGCCGCAGAGTTAATCTCCCTGATTTGGTCCTTGGAGAGTGGACTCAGCCACGCTCAATGGCATTGTTCTTTCTTCACTTATTTCTTAAGCATTCAAGTTGCATCTTCGAAATAGTAGCCAGCAGTGAATGGTAGGTGGGATCATCATATACCAACCTGCATTTGCAGTTAAGGGATACCGGAGAAGAAGTGCTTCAACGTTTCTTTTTCAGTTCGACAAAACATGCATCTGACACCTTCAAATTAAAATGTAAGGTGCAGATTTCTAATCCTGGCAATCATATTCCAGGCAAGCCTATAGCAGTTGCCTTTGGCATTCAATTTCTATGGTTCCTTCCATTGTAATTGCTTTATTATTTTAAACATCTTAAAGGTTTTAGATTTAATCATACGTTTAATTATGTCATAGCTAATATTCGAGAAGCTCAGTTCCACCAAGGACTGGTTCAGTGAGGCGTTAGTCTGTTACAACTTTCAAAGCTATGCTGTTACAACTGGTCAGCCATAACGTATTATCTTGACTTTGCATGTCACATTATGGGTTACCCTAAATGATTGGATTAAATTGGTGTAATTGGATAAATATTCTTTGCAAAGAAAAATTATTGGATGATACACAAACGGCCACGATGGACTAGTCGATAGAGTGATATTTCTCCAACAAGACAATTAATCAACGTAATTTTTGTTACCCAATGCATAATTTTTCATCCATATGTCCAGTATTAGATGTTGCTTAAACGTTTTTAAGGAGCAGTAGATATCTATCCTCTACAAGTTACAGGCAAACTGAAATACAAATGGCTGAAAGTGACAGCCAAGCAGTTGGACAACCTTCTCTTAAAAGGGTTTTCTTAGTTTAAGATTGTAATAGCCCTTCCCATATAAAGAGTCAATATATGGAACTGGTAACCAGCGTATTTGTGCATCATTAACAGCTTCCTCCAACATCATATCTCACAAATCCCATCAGTTCTGGCCCTTCCAGTCTAGAGTTATATCTAAAACTGCATCCAAATAGCCAACAATAAAAGAGAACACAATTAAAAGATATAACACAGAAAAATGAAGCTTTTAGTTCTAATGATGTTTAGATATAAAATTCCTGTTAATTACTCACCTTTCCTCTGTAAACTTAGAGAACGAACCAGAAGTTGGGATTGTGCCACACAAGTCATTGTTCGACACATCACTACACAAGCAGATTATAATCTTAAAAATGACCAAATAGAGCCCAAAAAAAAAAAATGTGTGTAAAATTTGTGCAGATTTGGGTAATCAGATGACCTACAGGATCTTGAGGCTTCCCAGTTTGGTTAGTTCCCTTGGTATCCTTCCAGTCAGTCTGTTACTGTTCAGTCTCCTGCATAGACATTACGTGATCCATCAGGCAAACCAGACCAAACCCATAGTTATTCGTTAAAGGTAATGTGAAGAACCAAATAAAAAACCTCTGACACTGGTGGGGCATTGGTCAAATATTTAGTATATGATGTCAAAGAACCAAATAGCTAATAAAAATTAAAAGTAAAAGCAACCGATTGAGCTTGATTTAATGACACTACTGTCCTTTGTAAATCTGTAAAGTTCAAATTCCAACTCAAATTGTAACTTGTTTAGCAAAAGAAAAAATTAAAATAAGGGAAAAGGAAAGAGTTGCTTACAGGAATTTTAGATTGGAGAGCTTAGACAGGGAAGCAGGAATGGACCCAGTTAGGTTGTTGTGGTATAGGTCCAAGCTCACAAGACTCTTGAGGTTCCCTAGCTCCTTCGGTATAGGACCCACCAGCTCATTCATGTACAGTTCCCTTTAAAACGGACACAAACCAAACAAGTTCATGCTGTTATTAAATATTGCATACAACATAAGGCAGACAGGCACTCTTTCCGCCATAAGAGAGACAAATTTACAAGTTCTGTAGTTGCTATTAGTTCTGTGCTCATGTGCATTTTAAAACCAATATCCATCAGTGCCCACTCGAGCAGATAGTGATGGATCGATATGGCAGGTAAGGTAGGTGATAACTATAATAAATGTCATAATTAAGAATTAATCTGGAGTTAATTACTCATTTGTGTTGGGGTTTTTTAGCCTTTTTAGTTTTTGGACTTTGCTAGTGTAACATTAAGGCAACTTTAACCAGATAAGCAAGGGCGAGAAGGGACAAATAATAATAAAAGCATAGAAAACAGAAAGATAGTCTAGCCAGCTAAAGATAGAATAAGTTTAATTACTATATGCTTACAGATACTGAAGACGCTCGAGTTTCCCCAGCTCAGGAACTAGACTGCCCGACAGCTTTGCATTCCCAAGGTCTCTGCATGAATCAAATATATTATACTACTTATTAGTGACTAGTTAATACCAACAGACATATACTATGATATTTCTCTACCAAATTAAGTTAGATGCTCCAATTCTTTTTGTAGTACTAACTGTCATTTTTTTTTATTTAAATGGTTGGAGAAGCAAACCTATTAGAACTTGAGATTTGAACCTTTAATATCTTGCATTTTGATTTTTTAAGGCGATCAAATGGCATATCACAAAAGCTGCTTCTTACGATTTTCTGTCAAATTTCTTTCTTTAAAATTTTAAAGATCGGGAAAATGAGTAAAGAATGGAAAACATGGTCCAAGTGACTGACTAGTTCATGAAAATAAAGCAGACGTGGAGTTGATGAAGCAACTAGTTACGATTAGCAAGTGAAACAAAGAAACAAAACAAGTTACTACAAATAAACAGACAAAGAAAGAAAATACTATATAGATAGGGAGATTTTTGAGGGTATATATGTGGCAGTGCTTACAGACGGGTAACCCGATTATCAGAATCACAGGTGACATGAAACCAAGTGCAAGGATCCACCAGGGTCGGATCCCAGCTTTGTAAAACAAGACCTGGGTCTTTCACTGCTCTCCTCAACGCATAAAGGGCATCCCCTGTTCATCATGTTCATATGCTAGTTACTAAAAAGGAATTAAACCTCAAGAAAAGAAAGAAACCAAGTTCAAAGACAACATGATTAGAGAGAAAGAAAGAAAGAAAATGTATGTGTTACCTTCTAAGTTTGCATTTGTAAGCGGCACAATGATTGACAGAAGAACAAGAACCAGAATATGAAGAAACAAAGTACAAATAGCCATTAAACAATCACTTGGGAACTTCTTTTTTGAAGTTTTGATTATGTAGAGTGTTTTGGAGGGCAGAATCAAACATTTGTTGGGGGGAATTTATAGAGCCCATCAAAAGGACCCTGTTTTATTTTGTATGGAAAAATGGAAAGTACCAAGTGTCATTACAAAAGTACCCTTACATATTCAGAAGTTGGACGATTTTATCCCCATTGTTGGCTTTGTTGCATTTGTATGTATATCTACAAGAATCTCGGCATTCCTTTGCAGCCATTGCTGTCCAAAAGTCTAAACTCAGCAGTAACATTGAAAGGGTTAGCAGATAAAAGCAGTGGTGGGGTTGATAGTCCACTTATGTGAGATTATGACTCTTCAGTTCTCATATCTTCTTCTTTTTTGAAAAAAAAAAAATATATATTCTAGCTAAATTAGCGACAGCATCCATTTGCATGAAAAATTCCATCACTAAATCCTTTTTTTTTTTTTAGTGCACTATAGAAAAGCATCACTTTTTATATAATAATGCATACAAATGTACGTTTTTGTAATTTTCTGCTCATCTCTGCTTTAGAGATTTTTAAAATATGAACTCAACACATACTTCCAAATCCCATATAAGAATATTTCTTACTTGGAAATTCCTAGTGAACATTAACATCTATTTTTCTTGAATTTTAATATATTTAAGTATTAAATATATTATCTTGAGAATTTTTTTTTTAGTATATTGTCCAGTAGCCATGTAGTTTTAAGAAACTAAGTTCATGTGCACTAATTAAATGATGAATTTCTTTATTATTGTTTGATAATGGAGACAGTTCTTTATTCAATCTAAAAATTCAATGGGAATTTATAAAAAAATTTAATCTAACTTAAATTGTATAAAACTTGAAATAACTCAATTTGAAATTTTAAAATTAAACTCAAATCTAATTCACTTATTTGCTTAAATTTGTCTAACACTAATTCAATTCCATAATTTTTAATAAGTGATTTCATTCAACTCAGATCTATAATCTAAAACAACTTGAAATTAACTCGAAATCTTTTTGAATTTTTGATTTGAAAACCTAATTTTATCTCTTGAAAATCAAAATCATCTAATTTTAACTCTCTAAACTCAAAAAAATTAAAGTCAAAATTAACGCAATTCAAACCATTCCATCTATTCATTTGCACCTGTATTACTTAATGTACGCACGTGTACTGGATGGCTTTTATTTTGTCTTCTTTTTTTTTGAATTATTAGTGGAATATTTTAGGCAATTCAAACATGCTTAGATTCTGCGCTAAGGCAGAGGCCAATTTAAAAGAGCAAGATTCGAGTAACATAAGAAGTCAACTTGCATTGTGCATGAAACAAATTGCATGCAAATAATCTACTGCCTCCCGAAATATTCCTTCCCATGCAAACATCTTTATTTAATTTATTTGGATGCTTAAATCATTTTTAATGGTACTCTTTAAAATAAAAAAGCATATTTTGAGTAATAAAAAATATCTTAAGAAATTTTTAAGTATAAAGAGTAATCAATTTTATTTAAATTCAATGGATTCATTATATTTCACTCTTTATTTTGTTTTATTTCATTAATAAAGTATTTAATGTTAATTTGTGGGAAGAGAGAAAAAATTTTTCCAAAAGATAAAGTCAATAGAAAACAAGTAACAATTACTGATATGTATGAAAAGTTAAATTGGTTCCTAATATTTGGCCCGTAGAACAAATAAGCACCTTATGTTAATTTTAGAATAATTAACTTTAAAATTATTTATTATGATTATTTAAGCCCCTTATGTTTTAACCTTTGTTTGAATATGAAACTTTTTTTTTATTTTTTTTGCCTTAAAAAAAAAGCTCCATGTTCAAACAAAGGTTGATTCACATATATAAAACCATCTTATTCTCATAATTACTAGTTTCATTCCATAAATCATCTTCCATTCATGAAATAAACCTATCAGGTAGAACCATAAACCAGTTGCCGGTTTATAATCTGGTTATGCCAAAAACATTGCATGAAGTAGAGAAGCAAATTCAAATACGTTATATACCTTAATCTCCGTTATTTAGAAATCACATGTAAAAAAAGAAAAAGAAAAAGAAAAAGTCAAGCTCAACAAGAATTAGGAAAAAAACCAGAAACAAAAACTTTTTGATTTTATCTTCATGAACACCCTTGAAAAAAATTCAAATGAAGAAGGATAGAGACTTTATTGGAGAAAGGCCATTGTATTCCTACACCTTTACTAAAACCTACAAATTTCATCAAATTTCACTTAAAAACAATAATCAAATGCTTTTTAAATTTAAAACAAAACAAGGAAATAATGTGACACAATTTCTTTAACTCTTAATTTGATAAAAAAAAAATCACTTTAAAACTTAACATATCATGGAAATTAAGTTAAAATTTCATATGGTGCAACTCTCTATAACTAAATGGAACAAAAAAGTACATATAAAATACTGATATTTTTTGTGGTACTCCAAAATTGCTAAGCCTATTGTAATAGCAAATTACTGAAAATGTAAACCATCAATATATGCATCCACAATCTTGCACCTGCACTCCTGCATGCATGTTACCGAAAAAAGAGTTGTTCACATAGTTTTATCCCAACAAATCACAAGTTATACTAATGCAAACCAATTAATAGGGAGAAAAAATAATTAATTAACAGTTAGATTTTTTTCTGATTCTGTGACTTTCTCATAAATTTTGAAAACAAACTTAGCTTCCCTATGAATGAAAGAGTGATGCCCATCTTTTGAAAACAACAAATCAGCAGCCCAACTCCTTTTCTGAAAACAAATCTAGCATCCCTTAACACCGTTAGGGGTGTAATCAAGTCAAATTCAGTCGAATCTTGTTAGACTTTACTTTAAACTGAAAACTCGAGTTTGATTGAGTACTTGAATACTCGAGTTTGACTCAATTAGACTCGTTTATATATATATATATATATATATATTGTAAATTAAAATTTTGACACGAATAAGCTAAGTTAGACATGGATCAATTAAGTTTGATTAGTAATATTATAAATATGTTTAAACTTTATTATACTCGCGAGTCTCTTGAGTCGAGTATTTTGATACTCGAATTCACTTCACTTAATTACTCAAGGAGCTTGAGCTTGACTCGATTAATCTCTAGTCGATTTTGAGTAGTTTACAAACTATCTCGGTTCATTTACACCCTTAAACTCAATCAACTTCTTTAGATCTTGGCTTTTCCACCTTCTTGGCCTCCTCACTCATCTAAAACCGATACCAATCGTATCTTCCTCCTACCTATTTCAAACCTGCACAACCCGAATCCTCCCCCCAACCCTAGAAGAACACTAATGATCTCCTCTCCTAAACAAACTCGATCCCATATCCTCCTCCTTCAAACCCTAACCACCAACCTTCCCAACCCCTAACCAAGCCACACCGAGCCATTTTCACCCCCTTCCTTTTTTACATCTTCTTTTTTCAAAATAAAAGGCAAAAAAAAATAATAAAAGAAAAACCAACAAATAATCTGAGAAGAACATTCATTCAACTCCTATGAATTCCATGTTTGGTGGACATATGGAGAACATAATTGTTGCTACTTGTGGGGTCATCTTTGTAAAGAAAAAAAAAAAGAGAAAAAAGATGATTTTTTGGAGAGAACTGAAGGGTTAAAGATATTTCTGAAGTTGTTGGGAGAGAGATTGTATGAAGTTTTAGTGTAGGGTTAACAGAGGAGAAGCATTTTATCTCTTTTCATTTGAACAAATGTCTAAATAACCATAATAAAAAAAATTTGCAAGTTAATTGTTCTAAAATTAATATAAAATGCTTATTTGTTCTATGAGCAAAACATTAAGGACCAATTCATAACTTATCCCATCAAAAAAATAAGAAAAGGGATTAGGGTAAAGGGCTACGAGATAAAGTGGGCAAGTTGAAGAGAACGCATATAGTCTTCTAGACAGGGTTGGATGATGTCCACTAGGGGATAGAGAATGTGATTGTTGTCATGTGAGACTCGTCTTTTAAAGCTTGAACAATTAAAATGTAGTGGAGGAGAAGGGTCCATCATTAGTAGTTTTGTGACTTTTGACGACAAACCATTCTCATATATTCATCCTAACGTGTCTTCATAGTTGATGTTAAATGCATATGCATGTTCATAACATAAAAGAAAACACCTTTTTATTTGTAAATGTAATCTTGCATTGAATTAGCTTTTTGTTCTTAAAAGGAGTGATTGATGAGTTGGGCTAATGCTAAAGGCTATGCCCAGCCCAGCAGCGACCACTAATATAATACTTTTCATCATAGACTTTGAAAAAGTTTGGAACAAATTTTAAAAGGACATTTGTTCTTCTCTGCCTCTTCAAACACTAAAGTAATGGTCTTTCCATACGGACCATTGAGTTTGTAATCACTACCACACGATCGAATCTCTCTTTGACATGTCCCCTCCCTCTGTCCGCCAAGACCAATCAATATCGTTGACTACTGACTTCTGAAATTTTTGTTCTAGTTTTTAGTTAATTTAGGTTCTTATTTAACTTATAGTTTTACAAATATTGATATATGCATTATTTGCAAAATATTGTCTCCTTCAAAAAAAAAATTATTTTTTCAGATCGAATTGCAATTCATTTTTAAGTTATTATCGCCCATTTATGATGGATTAAGGCCCTTAAGGAACGAATTACAATTCATCTTCAAAAAATTATCCATTATGGCTCATAACTTCAAATTTTTATCGTTTGAAAAAAAAAAAATAATAATCTTCAAAAGGGAGAGGCGGGCATTACATCACCTTATAAAGCTCTAGTTCTCTTTACCCTTAGTTGATATGAAATTGGGTACATCAAGGATGCCTAGTGGATATCATCAATTGGTCAAGATGAAATCTTGATTGAAGAATCTTAAAAAATATAAATGAGTACTACTAATTACATAAATTAAATTTATTGATAAAATAGTCAATCATATTACATTATTAAGTATTGATTTATCTTTTTTTGACCAAAAAAAAAAGTAGAAGAAAAATGAAAAAAAAAAGTCATGGAGAGAGAATAGACAAAGATTAATTGGTTAAAGGATCCCAAGAACAGAGGACAAAACCTGTGGAAAAGTTGAGTTGAGCATGATGATGAGGTATGCAGAAAGGTCATGATGAAGATTAGGAGTCAAAGATCATTTTGGTTTGAATACCAACTTATGTACTACATGGGAGAATAGAAGTTTCATTTCAACTACTTTTTCCCTCCATATTCAAAATCAATCTTCACCTAAAGCCACTTTACTTGTCTTCCTAATTCCGGCCGTCGCGGCATATATGTTCTCTTCCTCATATTTCTTTGATACTCAGGGTAATCAAAGGCCTGTTTGTTTTAGAGATAACAACAAGTGATGAGAGATTAAAAATCAACTATCAATGTTTAGTGGATAATAGCTGTAAGTGATTAATAAATATAAAATGTTAGGTAATTTAGTAATTAAAAAGTGTTATTAGATTATAAAATAATAAAAATATTTATATTTATATTTTAATTAATTTATATGAAATATTAACTGATATGATGGTAATAAGTGATAAATATAAAGCTAATATTTAAAAAAAAATTAAATGTTAACTTTTATATTTCAAATACTAAAAAAATTAATTTTCAGCTTTTAACTGTATTTTCTAAATATCAAATATTAATTTTTAAAATTAAAATATTAAATATTGATAATTTATTAAATATTTTTTTAATATTTAAATATTAATGAGCAAATGTCAAACCAAATTACTAAAAATATATGTGGTAGCTTTGCATTTAAATACTTGGTGGGGCAGGCCCAGCCATATACAATCCATTGCCTTCGCCATACTAAAACTTTTGGCCCATCATTTTTCAGTTGAACTGGTCACCCACGAGTCTATCCTTTCCATTTTTCTATTTTTTGTTGCGAGAAACTATTTTTTATTGGTAACTTTTAGACTTTGAAAAACATTTTTTTTCTGTCAAAAAATTTATTTAGAAAGTCTATTGTTTAACAGCAAATGAAAGGGGCTTTCACAGCAAATTACACTGTGATGTTATAATTAATAATTCACTATTAAATTAGATAAAAATTATTATTTATTATTAAATTAGATAAAATTAAATATTATTAAGTTAAATAGAAGTTATTATTGACGACATTATAAAATCTGTTATTATAGGATTCACCTTGTAATGTTATTTTTTAAAAACAAAACGTAAAAATGAAGTCATCTGTCAAGTTTCTTATGAAGTGGTTTCTGTTTTAAAAAATGATACACAATACTGGTAAAAAATGAAACCGTAATACAACTCATTCAACACTTTTTTATTTTTATTACATAGTAAAAGTGAAAAACTAAAAAATGAAAATGATACCAAATGGAACCCTATTATTTTATTATTATTATAATATTAATGAAATTCATTTCTAAATGACCTTACTTCATTATTAAAATGGTTTAAATAGCTGGCTATGATGCCTGACATTTCACAACTGCTAGAATTTTATTAGTAAAATCAAATACAATTACATCCTTTAGAGGATAACATGTCTGTGCCGATATGTATCACTTATTCACTGGAACACACTCAATTACATATCAACTGTATGTTTATTTCCATGGAAAGAAATTCCCAATTTTATTTTACAGCAGTATAGTACTCAGCATGGTACAGGTATTGCAGTACTCCCCATTTCAAATATTCACTTTGGAGGGGCTTTAGGATCTTGAACAATTGTCGTAATTGCAAAACCTATATCGGGTAGGGAAAGAAGAGTTGGTGAATAACGATGCCAAAAACATGCAAGCCAGACCAACGAGCCAAGATAGGTTACCTTTGGGATTATTGGTGCGAATAGTTCCAGAGAACAAATTGTCAGACACATTCCTGAAATTATTAAGCAGATTCCAACGGTGAACTTGAAGCAAACTATATAATAAATGTCTGGAATAATCGAAGGAGTGAAAGTGAACTCACATTATCATCAAGTTTCCTGTTACAACGAGGCTAATAACCTCTATAGGTATTGTGCCGGTTAGCTTGTTACTGTTCAGTCTCCTGAAGAGAATATTATTGATATTTAGATTCAGCAAGAACAAAACATTAATAATTCTGAGGGTAGTCGATTTATAATTACATAAATCTCAAAGATTTTAGGTTGCCAATAGAAGATGGAATGGACCCAATCAGCATATTCTGGTATAAATCCAGACTGATTAACTTTGATAAATTGCCAATTTCTGTTGGAATGGCTCCACTGAATCTATTTCCATATAGCTCCCTGTCACCATTGAATCTTAGTAAGAGCTTTAAGAATAACAATAAATGCTAACGACTAATGGGTTTTGTGAGATTAGGATCTTCAACCCCAACAGGAACCTAATTAATAGAAAATATAATAAGACTCACAAGTACTGTAGATTGGACAGGAGTCCAAGCTGAGGGATAAGAGGTCCAGATAATCCAGCATGGCCAAGGTCCCTTCAATTCATTTAACAAATCCAAATTCAAAAAATCTACAACAATAACACAAAAACCAAGTCAAGTAGTTCAAAGCAAACACCGCTGGCAGGAGGAAACACATACACTCTTACTACACTGTTATTAATGTTGCAGGTGACATGAAACCAAGTACATGGGTTTACAAGAGTTGAATTCCAGCTCTGCAAGATATTATACGGGTCTCCCAGTACACTTTTCCAGGCAGTAAGAACTTCCACTGCTCAACCATCATGTTAATAGTAAAATATCTTGACCATAATCTATATATATATATATATATATATATATATATAATAACATTATATGGGCAAACTTCAGAAATCTTTAAAAGGGTACTAGTGATGAGTTGGTTTGGATTGGATACCTTCAGAGTTGCAGTCCGCTATGGCAATAATGGCAACAGCAAGTAGGAGGCAAACATGAAATCTTGGTGCCATGGTGCTCGAGTATAGAATAGAATAAAATGTAATGAAAACGAAAAGTGCATTCTTTGTTATAGCTATATAAGCAGACAATGGTACTGCTAGTGAATGATTGATTATCGGATTAATGTAGAGTCAAACATTGGACTTGTCAACACTGCAATGGTTTTCTTTACTCCAAGCAAAATAATACTAATAATTTTCAAAGATAGTAAGCCCATGTTTCTGACCTTCTGGAAATACTTACATTATTTTGAACCCAAAGTCAGTCAACTGTATATATAAAAATAAACACGTTTCTTATTAAAAAACCTGAAAGGGTTGAATGACTTTGAATACGTATTTGATTCATGAATTCAAAAAATTTCTATAATAAAATTATTGAATCGAACTTCTCTTTTACCCAATTTTAATAGTTAAAATTAATTTTAAAACTCAGAAGATGAACATTCAGTCCGAGAGGAATTTTTTCTTGTCAACAAATTATAAAATTATACAACAGCTAGAAATTTTGGAAAACTAAGCAGGACAAGGAAAGGAGGGTTGGTTTACCCTTTACCCACCACGGGGTACACCTAAAGAGACTAATAAATGTTGTATCAGCCGAGTGTGCCTGTGCAACTCCAAGACAAATGGGCTTCTTAATTTAAGTAATCATTTCCTGAATTGAATCTCGGTCTGCACTAACATGGTACTGCATATGGTGGTTTTATCCTGTAAGATTGAAAACGATTAAAGTAGACAATTGGTTGATGATTGATTAATGCAAATACATGCTGATTCAACAAGTAAGCACTTACATTCTCCTCTCTACTTCCATTTCTCCTTTCCATCCACCTTAAACCAATTAGGGCTCGTTTGGGATTGCGTTTGAAAGGATAAAAAGCAGGCTATGATTGTGTTTATTTTCTGCATAAATTAGTGGCTTTTATCCTTTCCGCTTGGACTTGTTGGCGCTGTTCGAGATCATATCTTGAAGGACATTTGTCCCAGAGAGACTCATTTCTAGTGGTTGGCGTAGGCTTTCATGAGTTCCATCTGTGTTCTTGGAAAGAGCCTGTTGGAGATCTCATCTTCAAGGACATTTATTAAAATTTGCTAATTTTATATACAATCACAGCCATTTTTTTATTATTTTTTAGAATTTTTTTAGTCAACAATTATGAGATGCTCTTTTATTTTGAAATAAAAAGAGTTTATTAAGTACAATTTGTATAGACTAAGTAATATTAACTATATTCAAAAAATATATACAAATTTTGTTTAAAATATGAGTTTTTTCATTGAACTTTATTGATCGTATTGACGGAACGATTGAACTCAACACCTTAGCTACAGTTGGCTTATCGATAAGAAATACATTTCATTTGGTGGCAATACTAAGCCATAAAACGAGTCTTTAAATGAATCTTATATTTCGAATATCAAACTCAAACTTTTTTTAACTTTTATGATGAAAGAGAAATAAACTCTCATAAAAAAAAGATAAGTTAATTTGCATAAAAAAAGACAAAATAAAAGGTATATAATATTTCATCAATAAAATTAATAAACAACTAAGAAAAATAAATTTAATGTAAAATCCTAAATGGATTTTCAACTAAATAAATTTATCGTTTTGATTTATCTCCAAATATTGAAACTTTATGAGATTTTCTTCATACATCTTTGATTTATCATATATTTTCTCAAATTCACTGCTAAAAAAACATAAGAGATTTTACTATCACAATCTATAAATTCTAACAAACTCATACAAATAAATTGAAAATATAATTTGATTATTTATCGTAATTGAAAAATTATAAGACAAAAAAAAAATAAGGAGCGAAAAAATTGAGTTAATTGACTACCATCGACAACAAGAGAAGTCTCTATAGATAATAACCAATTGAAATGCGTTTGGTAAAGAAAAATTAAGATAGTTTTTTAATATAAAAATATCGTACAATATTACAATGACAATTCACTGAGCTTAGGGGCTTATTTATTTCTTTTTGGTCATTTTAGTTATAGCGGTACTCTAAACGGCAATTTTTCCTTTATCAATAGGACAATTTTATTTTCAGCACTAAATAAAACAGCAATTGCAATACCAAATACACCCTTTCAAGTTCACAAAATGAGCTTTAACTCAATCTCGTTGGGTCCTCTAAAACTAGTGAGATTAAGAGCTTCACTCTCGGTCATTCTAATTATCGAAAAAAACATTGGCGCACCCTAATAGACTTGCTACCTCATTGCCACCGCAAGGAAGTACCGGACGTCAGGCACATGGGTCGACGAGAGAAGGATTCCGACCATGAACGGTAAAAACTAATTTGAGACGTTTACTCTATTTCTATCTTGCAAATTGTGGCTCCTAGATTAATATTCCAGATCTGATATACATACCTTCCAAGTTTCTATCCTACGGCTTCATAAGCCAATAAAAACTTCTGAAAACAATAGCAATGAAACTGATGAATCTGTGTAAATTCGTAGATACCAATCTAATGACGGCCTGCTTACATCATTTTACATGCAAGAAAGCATTGACCAATACATTTCTGTTTCCTGCAGCAAAACACTGATTCATATGTTATACCGTGTTAAGCTGTCAGTCTGACTAGGTTAAAGGTAAAGCTTATCACATGCTTCCAAACTTTAGATCTACCCCCATCATCAACAATCCAGCTCAAACAGCCTGCGAGCTCTTCTTCTCAGCTCCAGCTATATCTATTGTTAAAGTTTAACAAGGCCAACACACTAAATGGAACTGCATTGAGGGAGAGGATGGGAGCACGACAGTGCACATAGACGTGCTTGATGTATAAGATTAATGCCAAAAAACACCAACTACAAAAATTATGCATTTACTGTGGGAGGAAAGTCAAACTATTTACAATCACAGCAAGAAGCCCTATCTAAAGCAAGCACCATTTCATCCATCAGGAGCTTCACTAGCCTTCACAAATCGACCCTTCACTCGCTTCCTAGTGTCAGCTCTCGCTTTTCTTGATTCGTACCGTATGTGCTTATCATATCTACACAAAAACATTCTACTTCAGAATATGAAACTTGACAAACTAGTTACTGAGATCCGCAAATGAATACATACCTTCGTGTTTTTTTCTTCTCTTTGTAACGCTGCATGGCAGTGCCTCTGTTCTTTGCTAGCAGTTCCATATCAGCCTCGGTTGCTGGCACTGTTCTCACAAGAATTTTGTCGTCAATGAATTGGATATCTTCGCAGCCAGTAAAATTTGAGCCATATGATGGCCTTGCTATAGGTAGGTTGTTGCTCTCAGACGTTGCTGGACCCTGGCTAGCTGATGGGTTCTTTGAGTTCTAAAGTATCATGAAACAAAAGGATGGAGAAAACATGAGATCCACATTACAACAGCTATATTATGTTAAATATTTAGAACACAAATTATATGGTATAGGAGCAAGTACATCAAGGTTGAGCATCAAGACTGCATTCAAGGAAAAACAAAAAGATCCCTTTACAGCAAATGGATTAAGATGCAACAATGACTACTTCAAAAACTCCATCACATGAAAGCTGCACGGCTTGCATGATCAGAAACTAGGATCAAAGAATCTGATTTGACTTGGATCACTAGCATATTTAAAATAATAAAAATGAACCAATAAAGTATTTGAATCTGCATGCAGAGAAGAAACAGTTCGTTTAAGAACAATCATTTTCGGGTTAGGTTTCACTTAAAAGCGTCATCCTTAAAAATCATAGACTAAACAAAAAAAAAAAAAAACAATAACGGATGAGGAACCGAGTGGAATGTGGATTTAGCATATCACAACTTCTTTGATTTTGAAATCCACAATAAAATATATAGTGCACTAGCACTTTGTGACAGACTAGCTATAAAGTATCACTTATGCCACATTAAATACATAATCTATTACAAAAAGTTTACCAGAAAAATCATATTAAAACCCCTACACAATGATTAAAAAACAAAAGAAAAAAGCTTATGGAGAGGAATATTATTCATCATTCCAGACACAAGATTTCACACAATCGTATGGTGAAAAAAGGACTTACATTAAACAATGTCATATCATCATGTGCAGTAAGGCAATCCATGTGGAACATAGACCCCAAAATTTTTGCGTCACTTGTTGAAGTTTCCTTCATAAGCTCATCAATGTTCTTGATAGTGAACCCTCCATCGCTTGCACCAAAGGCAACTTCTAATTCATCAGACTCATCATGAGTCCTAATTTGTCCTAAATGAAAATCCCATATCTGCAAAGCGAGCAACGGGTTGGAAGATACCAAAGTCGAAAAATACTGAATAGACCATAGCAAGGTGAAAAAAAGAAATGACCTTCTTTCACCAGCACAAACATTTCCTAATATAGAAAGTTAGTTGAGATCCATTCTTAATTAATTTTTCAAACCGAAGCATATGAAAAATGCAACACGCGAATGAAAGATCGCAATTATTCCAGCCACTAGAGGGAGCGAATCGGAAATGCAATTATGACAGATAACATGCTTTCACATAATTTCGTTACCAGTAATAAAGCTTTGATTAAAAATAGTACTCGAGTCGAGTCGCCGTCACGAAGGACTGTATGACGTTTACCTGTTGGAAGCCAAAAATAAGAGGGAATGTAATGTACCTGAGTGCCCTGAGATGTGGCATTATTATTCCACATTATATGCTGAATATCACCAGTAAGTACCCGATCACTCGGTTTCGGATCCTGCTGCGACGGCAATAGGACCAAAGATGCACTAAACGGTGCCGTTTCCTGGTGAACTGCTGAAGCAGTAATAACTCCATCATTTCCAACCCTAAAATCATTACCACCTCCCTCCGCACCCCCCTGCAAGCCACCCATCGTATCTCTATTAAACAAGCCCACCAACTGCTTATATATCAAGTGCTTATATTTACCCTGCACGGCTTTCTCATTAGGCACCATCAGATCCTCCTGGGCTCCACCCCAGCAGTTCTGCAACAACGGATCAGATTTCTTGTGGTGGCGGAGATCGTTGAATCCCCAGATGGATGCGAGTTCCAGCGCGGAGGGACATCCGGAGAAACCTTCGACCGGGGTTCGATCGTGTGATGAAGACAGAGAGCAACTACCGTGTGCGTCCCAATCGCACTCCTGGCAAAGTACCAAGTTGTCAGTCGCGCACCGGACCGAAACGGGCTCCGAACCGCAGTTATCACAGATCTGGGACCGGACATGCTTTCGCGACAGCAGGTTCGCCGAGTGCACGTGCTGGTCGCATAACAGGCACAGCTTGGCTGAGTCTGCCCTACAGTAGAGAACCGCTGCCTGCTCGCTGCAGTAATCGCAAGCGACCGTCTGTTTGGGGCTGGCCATGATCCCTTGTTCTTCTTAATTACCTTGAAAACAACAAACAAGGTTATGTGGTATATGGAATTGGAATGGTTGGTAGGAGGTGGGAAAGACAAGGCGGCGAGAGGGAGGCGTCGAACAGGACAGACATTTTTCACCTTTTGGTGTATAATACTATTTAAGTGCTACTGTGATTCATCTGTGCGTTGAGTGATATTTGAAGCACATGAGAAGCATGATAAATTTGAAAAAGATAGAGCCCATTTTAGAAAAAAAAAAAAAAAAAAGGCACCGAAAATATCTTCTTAACTTTTTTCTCGCTGAGCTGGTATTTCTGCTATTTATGTTGCATGTACAGATTAATTGATTACATTGGGACATTAACAATTTCTCAGTTTTGTCGTATTTTTATTTTCATATTACATAATTCATTATTAGGTAACAAATGTTGCCTTTAAATTTTTTTAAAATTAATTTTTTAATTTTAAATTAATTAATTTAACCCATTTATTTAGATATTTACTATAATGAAATATATATTTAACTTTAATTTGTGGGTGAAAAGCACACAAGCAAATAAAATAAAAACAAAATCTATCAAAGCTATCATCATGGCATCGCCTTATTTGCTCCCCTTACCATTACTAAGAGGAATATTCATTCAATTTAAATCAAATTAAATTTATTAAAATTAAAAATTAAATTTTTAAAAATAGAAATTGAATTAATTTATAAACTAAATTAAACTTATTTGATTCAATTAGAGTTTAGTTTACTTTGAATAGACTTTTTCAAAAGAAATTGAAATATTTAATATAAATAATATTTTTGAATATTTTAAATAAAAAATTATCATTAATAAATTATCTTGATTTGATTTAATATATATTTAATTTATTTTAATTTGATTTTAAATAAATTAAATTTAGTTTAATTCAATCAAAATGTCTCATCTGAACATCAAATTGAACTAAATATACCAAATGTACAAGACAAATCAAAGATATATTTAAATTAAATCAAATTTATCAAACATATTAAATTTGATATTTTCGATTTACACCAATTAATACCCATCCCTCATCACCAATATCATTTTCGATCCCATCCCCATTATTGCTACCACCGCAAGCAGTAAACCTATCAACAAAGCCAAAGTCCCTTTTTTTTTTTTTTTGTTACTTCACATTGGATATATGAACTGTGAAGATTTCGCCCAAACATTTCAATTTAACTTTCTTTTTTTTTAACTAATAGAGTCTCTCATGATTTAAAACTCACATCCATTTTTAAAATGAAAATCAACCCACCAAAAAAAAAAAGATATAGATTATTAAAATCCTCAAATCTCATAAAACTATGAATTTGAACAAAAATTCTAAACTTAATATCATTATTGCGGAAATTGCAATAATACTTTCAACAATATTGGTGTGATAAATGATAAAAAAAAAAAAATAGTACAATAGCAAAGCAACTAATTCATGGCCACAACCAATAATAAATTCAAATCGCTCAAAATTGAGCTTAAACTGAAAACATGAAAATTATAGCATGACCCAAAAATAAATTTAGAAATTCAATGGAAAGTATTTTACAGCCTCTGCAACAATGAACAATCACTAGCTACTGTTATTATCGCCACTGCTATGAGCAGTCCCCACTAACGACCTTCAATAAAATTGAATATATTTGGTAACTGAAACAATTATATTCATCAATAAAAGGGAGAAAAAAAAAAAAAAAAGAGCACATTTTCTTTCTATTTTCACTTCTTTTTTTTTTTTTTTTTGTCTTTTGCTTCTTCCACCACAAGTTTGTGTCTTCACATTCTTTTCAAAACTTAATCATATAAAATACATAAAATTAGCCTTTTTAAATCTTTACTAAGACCACTTACAATTTCATTTTTTTAAAAACTAGTTCACTCCAATTTTCAACCAGACACCACTCTTTTTCATTTTAATCTCAAACTAAACAAACAGTTAAACTCATATGATACTTTCTTTGATAAAGACATAATCTTTGACTTCATATTGTGATTATTTTGACGGATTTTCTTGAATTTTTTATTCTTCTATTGGTAGTGGTTTAATTTCAACACCAATATTATATTGTGTCTTTTTCTTTTCTTTTCTTTTGTGGATAGAGATTTTTGAGAGAGGATTATTAAAAATGATAACAAAAAATTTAACTTTCTCATAATAACGTGCAGATATCATGCTATTTTGACAAGTGAAAATTGAGCTTAAGTAATCTTTAATTTAAAATATTTAGATTAAATTAGTATGATCAATCTGAATATTTTTTAAAAAAAATTTAAAAGCTATAAAAAATTCTAAAATTTGATTGAGTATGTTTTTTCTTAGATTAGATCAAATAAATTTAATTATTTCAAAATTTGTGAATTCATGAATAATCATGCTAAAGTACCAAATAAACCTCAAAGTGATAATAAATAATAAAATGAATTTTTTTATCAAATTTATCTATGGATTTTTGTATTATTTCATCAAAATTGCTCATAATCTTGTATTATTTAGTCATAAAATTATTTTCTTAAAATTACTTCCGATCTTATATTATTTTATCATAAAATCTTAAAATATTAACTGATGAGAATGCGTGTGTTATAAATATAATTTAAGAAAACCAAACTCAAATATACTTTGACAAAAACACAATTTCCTCTAAATCCTTAAATCCCAAAAACACAACTTCATTTTAATAATAAAATTTTGTTAATTAAAAAATGTGAAAAGGCGGTACTTTAGTGGAGTAATAATTTTGTTTATTCATTCAATTGCAGTAAAATATATGAATAAATTGGTTAAAAGGGTGCATAATAATCCATAAAAGTACTGCTAAAATTATTTATTTTATAGTTTAATAAATTATATTTTTAAAAAATAAGTTAAAAACAATAAAAATAAAATATTTGTTTTGTGAAAAATTTTCTTGGGTGAGAAGCCCCTACAAAATGAGGAACAAGAGAAAAATTTTCTCCATAAAGAAGAGTGAGATAGAGGACGAATGATAATTTTGACCTATTCACTTGTTAGTACTAAGTCAATATTTTTTTCAACTAATATTTTAAACTTTTATGATAAAATAATACAAGATCGGGGTAAATTTGATAAAAAATGACTTTTAAGCGAAAATAATATAAAATTATGAGTAATTTTAATGAAATGATATAAATTCAAAAGTAAATTTGATAAAAAAATTTATTTTATCTTATTGTCACTTTGTAATAATTTCAGAAATTTATTAGATATTTTAACTATCTTGTGCAAATATTAACTTGTACAAGTACAGTCATTTTGAATGTTCTTGGCCGTTGGATTTTTTCAAGAGGGGTGATTGTGGAAATTAGCACATAGTGCAAGTGCTTACAACGCTATTATCCTTTTGATTGTTCTTGGCCGTTGGATTTTTTCAAGAGCGATGATTGTGGAAATTAGCACATGGTGCAAGTGCTTACGACGTTATTAAATCAATAATCAATTAAGACTGTATTTGATGTAAAAAATTTTTTATAATTTTTATAGATTTTATTTATAAATTCACATTTTATCTATTTAGTGTAAATAAAAATTTATTTGAAATTTTATTCAATTAAATCATTAGAATTAATTAAGGGTAAATTAAATTAAATTCTATTATATTTGATAGAATTTAGAAATGAATTTCAAAAGTTGTGAATTTTTTATTATGATAAAAACACTCTTAATTAAAATATTTTTTGTCCCTTTAATTCCTATTTTCTCCTTTATTTCTTCCACTCTCTTTATTTTTTCTTTCTTCTCTCTCTATTCTTTCTCATCTTTTTTTGTATTTTAAATTTATAAAAATTTAGAAAAAATAATATAAGAATTTTTATAATATAAAATAGAATTCTATATTTAAACTAAACACAAAATTCATTTTATTTGAAATAAATTCTATTTTTATTTTATACTATACTAAATATGAAAATTTATTTGCAAATAAATTCTAAAAAAATTTCATTTGCAAATAAAATAAACTTTATGTTAAAATGAAGGTAATTTCAAAATTTTGAAGATGATATTAATATTAGTAAAATATCAACTTAGTTGAAATGTTCCAATATATCTCTTCATTTTTTATCATTGACAATTTTATGCTAAAAAATAAAAATATCTTTTAAAATTTTATTTAAAAATCAGTTAATAATAATAATAATAATAATAAATTTAATATACAACAGATAATAAAAAAATAAAATAAATATACAATCAGTGAAAAAAAACCAATTTATGATGAAAAATATTAGAAATTGATTTTTGCTTTAAAAGAAAAAAAATGAAAATAAAGACTTAGAAAATTTAGTTGTCTTCTCTTTTCATCTAATTTTTCAATTTTTATTTTTTTATTACTCATCATTTGAGGCTATTATTGATTAAAAAGTTAGCAATAATGCATGTTTCATTATTTTTTTACTATTTCATTTATTTTTCATTGCAATAAATATAAATTTATATTTATTCTCACAAAACTCATTTAACAATACAAATATCGACTTGTGGTTCATGATAATCACCTATTAAAGTATGTTTTCTATTATTCAATACTTTATCAATATAGTTGTATTTTTATAAAAAAAAAATATTTTTTCATTAAATTTAATATACTTAATATCAAAATAATTCATTATGAATAGTAAGTTTTAATATTATATATATATATATATATATATATATATTATCATCTTGTATTTAATATTTCAAAAATAATATTTTTTTTTCCACCTATAAAAAAAAAAGACGGAGAGAGAATGTGTCCGGGTTGCGCACAAATAAAAAAGGCAATACTAATCGAATCGGTAAACAAAGAGTATGGTGAGATGCACATGACGCTTGACGATTTCGTCATTGTTATGGCATGAGCAACATGCCCACTGAAAGTTTAGAACTGGTCCAGTGGGAGCAATTTCTACAATTAGTAACCCAATCAAATATAGTTGATGTCCAGGATGAAAGAATTTTGAAGAGTTTGGATTATGTCACGAAAGCCATTTAATCGTCATTATTCTATATTCTATATGTATATGTTGTTTTACTTTATTGAAAATATTTCATTTCGTTCCTTTATTAAATAAAATATTATCTCACACATATATACATATGTTCTATTTTATTAAATAAAGTATCACTTTTATTCGCCCATCACTACTACGGGATTGTTTTCATTTTTATGATGAGAATTAAATAAAATACAGACCTCTTAAGCAACTAAAGCAATTAGTATAATTATTTTATGTATATATTATGAAAATAAAACAAAAAAAATATGGAAATACAACCTGGGGAACATATATAATAAACTTTACGGTTATGTATTTATGAAATTTATTTAAATTTATATAAAAAAAGACCACATATTTATATGAAGTAAAATATATTTTATCCAGATAAGTGTCTTATTTCCCATAAAAACTGTACTATATACGTTGGATAATTTTTTTTTTTTTTTAAGATCCTTTGGATAATTGTTAGACTATATTGGTAGAATGTGAATGTACAAATAATAATCAGGTAAATTTAGATAGTTATATTATCTTTTTTTTCTAGCGTAAGTGAATTTTTTATTTATATTTAATCATATGATATTTATAAATGAATATAAATTTGATTTTTAATATAAGTAATAACAACACTTTAACTTAATTTCAAAATTATGATACTACTTTTATCATAAATTTTGTTTGATGATTATTTATTTTCATCAATTGTAAAAATTTTCACTATATATAATGCTACAACACAATACAATAGAAAAATCATATAATAAGTCAAATCAAATTTAAAGGATAGTAATTGATAATCTATCATCATTAAATAATCGAATAATCGATTTTATATTATAAAATTTTTAGTGATCAAAGAATAAAATTTCAAAAAAATATAGAATAAAATAATAATTTAAATAAAAACTCTTAATAATAAGGATAAAATTAATAAAATGACATGAAAAAAATTATTTTATTAAAAAAGAATAAAAAATAATTTATTGTGATTAAAATATTCTAATAATAGATTCAAGTATAAAATTATTAAAAAAATGAGAGGGAGAGAGGAAGAGCAGCTATAGTATCTTATCTTAATATAAAATAGTGATTCGCACGACATGTTTATGAATTGATACTCACTTTTTTTTTTCTTTTATTTATTAGCTGGTAAATGGTAAATTACTCAATAGAATGTATTTGAAAACGGAAATGGACCATACAAGAAAAATGACGACAAAAATAATTTATCCACTAAAGTATCTTTTGCTTAATTTTTACAACTTAATAAAATATAAGAGTAGCTTTTGCACTAAAATCGAAGAATAGTTTTATTAACAGAAATAATTTCTCCAATATATTTTATTAATTTTTATTTATTTAAAATAGCATAATGGAAAAAAAAAAGAAATAAAATATTAGATTAATTAATGCATTACAATAAAATGGAAGGGGTTTATAGTAATTAAGTCAAAAGAAAACAAGTCCCTCAATGAAGAGGTTGTAACTGAAAACCAAACCCAGAATGGTTAAAACGACACAGTTAACAACATTACATCATCGTATAAAAGGGCAAAATTTGCGGCTCTCGAGGACTAACGTCGTCAGCCATGACGTTTTTCTCTCATCTTTTTCCAGCTGCTGCCAGTGTCCCATGATTTTATTTTTAAATTTATGTTCAGGACCACTCTCCCTTTTTATTTTTATTTTTTTTAGCGAAACGAAGTTCGTACTAGGAGAAGAAGATGGTAAGTTATGGTCCTTTTGCACTTTCGCCCCTTGAAAGTAATTTAAATATTCTGGTGCCCCAAAGGATTTGCCTCTCACACCATAAATTCTAACATGAATTGAGATTAACACATCAGATTATAGATCATCCAACTATAATCAATCATGCATAACAATTTCTTATTCTTTCGATGATAGTTCATAATTTTTTCAAAGTCATTACCCACAAAGGTATTATATACATATCTCTTATTGGAAATGAAAGGAAAATAAGGGGAAAAAAAATGAAGGATATTTTTTCTTTGTCTTTTCTCTTCAAATAGAGAGAAAAAGAAGTGGAAGATTGAGAGGAATTTTATGAATTTACAATCATGTTCATGCACTTTTACAAAAATTACACCAACACTTTGTACTGTAAATTATCATTTTGAGTAGGGTCCATGTTGTAAATCAAAGATTTTATTCGAACATCCATTGCAAGCATCAAATGATATGTTACGTGTCTATAATTTTAGAGGCTCAAGAGAATTTGGAGAGACATTAGTCAAAAATGAGACCAACCTCATCATGAAAATGAAATCCTCATTTGTCATTAATATTTTATTAGCCATCAAATAAATGAGTATTTACTCAAATGAATATCTCTTTCTACTCATGCTCCAACAAATATTAATTTTAAGAATATGATGATCCAAAATAGAACTCTTACAATTGTGAGATTCCTTGGAAAATAACTCGTGTTTTAAATTATGATAAAGTAATATTATAATTTTAAAATTAAATTCACGTATTGTTGTTAATTAAATGAAATTTTATTGTGTAGAATGATTTTATAATGAATTGAAGTTATTTTATTTTTTGATTTAAAATCAATATAAACTGAATTTTAATTACAAAATTAGTAAAATAATTTAATATAAATTTTTTACTTGAAATTAATTGTCTCAAAATCTTATGACCTTCTTTATTTAGTACATTTTTAGTTTCGCATTTATCAATTGATATTCAGTGATTGAATATTAAAATATTAAAAAATAATATTTGATAAATATTAGCATTTAACGTTTAATTTTAAAATTAATGTTCAATATTTAAAAAATATAACTCAATGTATAAATATATTTTTTTAACATGTAAATATCAAAAATTAATGTTAGATTTTTTTTACTTATTAACATTATATTTATCATTATAAAAAATTTTATTTCATATAAAATCAATTAAATTATAAAATAATTATTTTTTGTCATTGTGCAATACAATTATATATCCAAATATTTTCTTAAATAAAGGGTAAAATTAGAAATATATGAAATAATATTTTCCTTTTCTTTCATATTTTGTTTTCTACATAAGGGAAAATAAATTGAGTTTCATTTCAGTCCTTTTTATCTAAATATGAGGAAGACAAATAAATTTTCTTTTCTTTTCTTATTTTCTTTTCTCCTTACATTATTTTCTCAAATATAGCGTAAAGTTATTATATAAACTTTATTGTCAACATAGTATTTTGCACTCTGAAAATATTAACTTGATGATGATAGTCAGTCAAAATTATAACAAAAAAATGAATGTCATAACTTAAGTATAGAAAGCAAGTGAAATTTTTAATTTTTAATTTTAGATTTTTTTGAATCAAAAATTTAAATTCGTAAAGGTCTGAATATGTATTTGAGTTTATATAAAAAAAGAAAAATATAATTAAAAAATGAGAATTTGGAGATCACGTGCCCACGAGGGCCACGTGTATACCCTTCCTCAATCTCTTATAAATATTAGATGTTTTGAGCTTTTTTTTTTTTTTTTTGGGCTGTGGAAAGCCAAGATTACGGCCGGCGGAGTGAGGGCAAATTTGCTCAAGATTAAGCCGACACAAAAAGAATACGGAGGGAGAGGAAAAAGAAAAATATGGAGAAAATATTTATCATTTAATTCAAGTTTAATTATTATTTAGATTCGTTCATCATTCATTTTCAGATTAAAATATCTCCTTTTTTCATGTACTTATAAAAAAAGACACGATAAGTTTATTTATTTATTTTTATTTAATCTTTACACAATGTATAATATTATTTTTTATAAAAAAAGAGACAACATCTAAGAGTCCTTTTATTTATTTTCATTTAATCTTTTCATAATGCATAATATTATTTTTTATTCTCATTTTACTATATTATGGTTGTGTTTGTGTGGCAGTTAATTTAATATATTAGTGTTAATTATTTTGCTACAAACTAATTAAAAGTTTTAATTATTTCTAATATATTATTGCTTTTTTGGGTGTTGCATTTTTTAATAGGTTGTGGTTAAATATTTATTCTACCAACTAGCTAAATATTTTCCTATTTTTAATATTTTAGTTGTTTTGATATTGTGTTTTTAATGTGCCGTGATTAATCGCTTTTTTTTATTATTATTTTGGTATTATTATCGTTATTTTCGTGTTAGTATTCTTTTAATATTATTTTTCATGAATTAGTTAAATGTTTTGTTTCCTTTTTAATATAAAAATATATTGTGGTCATTTTTGTGTCATATTTTGGCATATTATTGTTAATTGTTCTATTAATAAATTAGTTAAATATTCTTTATTTTAATAAATATAGTTGTTAAATTCTTATTATTGCTATTTTTATTTTTACTATTTTATGTAATCATGACATATGAATATTAAACCATTATATTGCATGATACACTTATTTTACTTTGTTCATTCATTATTTTTATTTTTATTTTTGATGTATTTGTAATTTCTCATTCCTCACTTGGCTTGTAAAATTAATTAATTATTTTATTACTATTGCATACATATTTGTACCATGTTTATTGTTTTTTTATTGATGTCTATATTAATTGTGCACGCAAAATCAATAATAATAAAAATAATAAATAATTAATATGAATAATTTATAAAGTCATGGACAATTAAGTGGAGGCTGGACCAATGTCCAGATAGTTTGGGGTGCCTAACACCTTTCTTGAGGTTGTACGCAACTAACTCGATTCTAAAAGGATAATGAGTTTAGTATTCTGCATAAGATTTCAGTTGTTCCCTGATTAGTCTCAGTTATACTAGATGGCGACTCTAATTTTCTCCAGACTTCTATTGTCTCGTATATCCTCGAGCTCTCGATACCTGTGCATAGTGATATAGTCACAAAATCTTCATTTAATGAGATATTTCACTATATTATCTTGTGGCAATTGTCAATCAAGCGTGGAAACAAATGCCTCACTCACACTTATATCTATACCAATATTATTTCTTATTAATTTTAAATTTTTGTATTATTTATATCTTTTGAAATATTTACATTTTATTTATTTGAATTTTAAAATCTAGTAAAAATATTGGCCGCATAAATCTCAATTTTTGTTAACTATTAGATATTAGAAATCATTTATATACTTTGATAACTTATAAATTATTTTTTATATTTAAAATTTTATGATTAGCAGTGAGAATATTATTATATTTTATGACATTTATACATTTTCACTTCTTAAGAAGTTAACTTATATACCAACTACAATTAAATTTTTTTTTTTTTTGAGAAGTAACTTCTTTAAGAACTCAACTTCTTATAAATTATATTTCGCATAGTAAGATATTATAAACCAAATAAGGTGTCCTTATTTGTAATTTACTTCATTATGATTTAGAGAGTGTTTGATAATCATATTAAATACTTATTTCTTTAAGTTTGTTTAATCACATTTTTTAATTTTTAATATTTTTAAATGGTTTGATAATGCTTTTTTTATTAAATACTTAATTTTTAAAAAATTACTTAGGGCTTGTTTGAGATAGTTTTTAGATATAGTTAATAGTTGATATATATTAAGTGTTTCATAAATTATGTCTAAATATTACTATTAATTTGTAAAATGACTAATAAAAATATATGGTTGATTTGCATTTTATATTTTCAATTAAATAAGTTAAATAGAAAATTAAAAATAATGAAGAATACTTATTACAGATGTAAAAAGATTTATGAATTTTTCTAGTATATAGATGTATGTTTCTTGAAGGTAATATGTATTAAAAATCAACAAATAAAAAAATTTCAAAAGAAAATTCTTAAAAAGATATTTTTGTCTTATATTAATTTTTAGCAGCTGAAGTTAAAAAAATTCAAATATGAGAGGATTATAACAATAACTAATTGGTATATCAATTAGCTATATCAAGTGTTATTTTTAATTTTTGCCAACCACTTTTTTATAACTTGATAGGTGTCAATCATATATTAGCTGTACGGAACATCCTCTTAATATGATAAAATAATATTTTTTACTTAATAAATTAAATAATAAAAAATTTATTATTTTGATGTATTTTATTAATATTCTTCTCTCTCTTAATCATCATCATTCACTATCATAATTATTTTTTATTAATGAGAATATAATTAAATTTTAAAATATTTGAAATTAAATTATATAATAATATATTACAATATACATAGTCATCTTATCTTATACTTATCTCATATCCTAGATATTTGTTTATTTGATATAGCTACTTCAATAATAATTCAACTCTTAAATTTTTTAATATTAAAATAATTCAACTTTTAATTTTTAATATTTATATTATTTAACATTCAAATTTCAATTTTATTAAAATACCATCTTATATAATGTATTAGAAATAGGATTGGCACAGTGATTAACAGCTTGAAATCAATAAATTGTTCATATCACCGCTTGATAATAACATAATATTTTTTTTTCTCCTTTTGCTATTTGTTTTTGATTTTTTTTCTTCCTAGTAATTATTATGAAATTTCTCATTAATAATAGCTCTTTTTTCAAAAAAAATTTATTTTTTTCTTTTGTTTTTAAAATTATAATGAAGAATATTTAAATTTATTTTTATTAAGTTTATTATGGTTCAATTTATTAGAGACTGGAATTGTCAGCATTAAAACAAATTGCATTTTGAGCTATATAATAAGAGATAGTTAATTTTTTATTTAGCTACCACCGATGACTTTTTTTTTGTCATCAATGATGGTCAACTCCATCTTTTCGTTTTATACTCTTTCTTTATTTTTTCCTTTTATAGTTTTTATTTTCGATTACAATAAATAATTAAATCATATTTTCATATTATTTATATGATTTGATCAAAATTTGTAGATTTGGTCAAAATTTGTAGATTTTGATTCAGTCAACATGATTAATTAAATTTAGAGGAAAAACTCATTTTTGTAATCAAATTTATATGTATTTATTAAACGCAGATAAATTGTTACAAGTTGTATTTATAAATCTTTATCAATGAAAGACTTTTTTTATTAAAAAAAATCAGATTACACTCTTAATCAAATAAATAAAAAAAAAAAAATCAGATTACACTCGTATTTTGTAAAATTCAAACTCAACTCAACGATGAGAAAATATAATCCTCTACCAACTCTATCTTTGGACGGAGAGGATTGTAGGTCAAGTTTGGTTAAATCTGATACCTCTATTTTGGACTATTTATTTAAGCAATAGCTTTTTTTATTTTTTTTTTTAAATTCTAAAAGAAGGATTAGATTTTCATTAACCTTTTAATTAGAAAGAGGTAAAATAAGATAAAAATAAAAATAACAAAGGAAAATAAGAGAAGATTAAAATTTTTTGGAAATGAAATAAAAAGAAAAAGAAAAATAAAATTTTTTTATTTTTCTCTCTTTATTTTCCCTCCAAAATAGAGAGAAAATATTAAAAAAAGAAAATATGATGATTAAATAAAATTATACTGAATTTATATTTTTACCCTTGATACTACAATTGAAGGAGAGAAAATAAGTTAATTTTTCATCATTTCTTTTTTATCAAACATAAAGAGGAAAAATAGGTAATAGAAAATAAAATTTATTTTTTTTCTTCCTAGACAATTTGTCAAACATAAAGTAAGAAGTTGCGCCTTACATGTTGATGTAATAGGACGCTAGAGAGGGAGGCCCATCGGCCATTGGCTTCTGGTGGTAAGTAGGATTTAATAATCATATACGCAGTGGGCTCCAAGTCGATGACTTCTGAACACCTCGTTATGGTCTTTTTGACAGAAAAAAAATCACATGTTCAATCTTAATAATGAGAGAGACATTGGCACTTATTTCCCATGCCGACCTCCTCCTTCTTTTTTCATGCCGACCTTAAGGCAAGTTTTAGCTCACTTATTTCTAAATATGTAATTATATTTTTTTATGAGAATTTCTAATTCAAGATTTTACAGTGAATTGATCAATATAATTTGTCCAACTAATCCAACTTACTTAGCATTTATCAATTCAACCATATAAGTAACTAAAGTTAGAATAGCATTTATCAATTCAACCATATAAGTAACTAAAGTTAGAATAAATAGTAATTAAAAATCAGATTTGTCCCTAAAATCACATGTTTCATTTCCTACAAAAATAAGCATACTTAATTATCAAAAATAATAATATAATTATAGATATTCACATATGTGAGTCCTTATTTTCATGACATATATTTATTTGTTAAAACTTGAAGGTTCTCAACAAGTCTTAATAGATATATGTACCCATTTATTATAATTCAATTTATCCACAATTGTTATTTTTAGTCTTAAAAAAAAAATTAACTTAAGAAAGGATATGATTATGTTTTATATGGTTTTTTATTTGAATTGGATGTGAAAGCCATGATTTTACATAGCTATATTTTAGATCAATTGTTTTTCGGTTATAGGAAGTTATATTTTGTTTTATACAATTACAAAGTGTAAGAGGAGCCATTTGTATTATAGAAACTTTGGATGAAATTTAGTCTTAAATATTTGTTTACGAGTTTAGATGTTACGCATTAATGTTATTTTCATTGTGATGGCGGAAACATGCAAATAATTAAAACATCAATATTATAATATTTTATTTAATTCACCCTCTCAATAGCTACATTTATGAACTTCATCTTTCATTATATCATCAATAACTATAATAATTTCTATAAGTTTAAAACATTTTAAAATTTATCAACTCATTACATCTAAGAGATCTTACTTATGCACAGTTATATATACAATTCAAACTGCTTATAGCAAATAGAATAGTTTATCTCTCATATTTTAGTTTAAATATAATTAAACTACTTACTATTTTACCTGTTATGGGTCAATTATGATAAAACCTCATTTAATGCTAGGCAACAGCCCTTTCTTCTTGATTTCATGTCTGTTTTATATAAAGCTGTCACTGCCTTGGGCAGAAGCCACTTTTTGCAAGGGACAAAGCGATTTCCTATAATGCTTCTATTTATAGAGCTAACTTAACCTCTTCAATTTTACCCCAATAAAAATTTAAATTTAATTAAGAACAATTTTAGAATAAGAGTTGAACACCATGTAGAAAATAATTCTCCAATCACTTGAGGAATATTTCTTTCAAATAAATTATGAAATTTTTTTTTTCATACCTAATTAGGAATTTGAATCATAATTTTAACATTAAAATATTTCTTTCCTACTTTCAAAATCTTTTAATAAAAAATGTTTAGAAATTTGATGCCATATATTAAAATTATAAAATGTTAAAGTTGTTAAGTTGATAAGATACCGAATCTGGAAACTTGTGTATTTTTCCTTTTTATATTTGAATCGAATTGGTGAACTTGTTTTTGCTAACGTTTACATAATAAGAGAGAATTGCCAATGCAGTAACCAAATTATTGTTCCATTATCTTTTTTGCTGGTCTAATATAGCACAGCCTAGCCTATGAACGAGAGGACACAACTCTTGCGAGAACCTTTTCTTATCTTTTCATGGTAGATGTAAATCCAAATACAACTTGACGCGAGCTCATATATAATACTATACATTCAAGAATCAATCTTTATTTCATTCTCATAGGACAAATGTTTTAGAATAAAAAAAAAAAAAACTTTGTTCTTTCAATATTGAAGAAGCTTGCTATAATGTTAGAAGGTACAATTTTAAGAGTATGATTTATCCAGAAGATATGAGTGTAAAGATACGCCAGTGGAAGAGCTACCAATTAATAACCCACTAATGGAAGTAGAATGACTAATGCAATGCCACCATTACAAAAGCTTTTGTTTCATACGAGTGTTAAAAGATTTTTACTTTTTGATTTTATTCTTGGTTGATGTTGGAATTGAAATATTAATAACACATGCCATCAAAGGAAAAGCATGTGGTTCACGCATATCAATGGAAGTGGCTAAGAGAATTTTCCATTTTCTCAGTATTTTGAATTTTTTTATCACTAATAATTATAATTACAATTTCCATTTTTTCAAAGATTTGGTTGATCTATCTGTTAAACAAGATTTTTTTTTTTTTAAAAAAAAAGTTCTTTTTTCTAATGTCAATGATATGCAGTCTTACACAACCGATTCCTTACATTAGGTTAGTCTTAAATTCAAGTCTCCACATATATATATATATATATTGAATAATAATAAAAAAAAAAAAACCATTACCACGGGAAGAAAATGCTACAGCTCGAGAGTAATTGGTCTTCCAATTAATAAAAGTAAAAAAAAAAAAACTGACCCATGTCTAGTATAATATCAACTCCAAACCCAAAATGGTACATATAACCCTAAAAGTTTGCCGAAAACCTTATATATACTGTACATTAATGAGCAATTACATTGTTAAAATTGATTAACGCTTATTAAAGAAGATAGATTTACAGTGTCTCTTAAATGTGACTGTGGATATGGGCAATGTAATAAGTTAGGCTTCAGTCATGCAAGATATTTCGTAAGAACATATACCACAATGAGAACCTCTATTATTGGATGACTCAGGCCTTTCGGTTAGGGACAGTGGACCAATCTGAATTTAACAGGGCCTATAATAGAGGCCGAAAGTCTGATATTTAGCATCCCACTAAACAATTTGACAGAGCCAGCTAATATATATATATATATATATATATATATGTATGTATACACACACACTCACATTGGATACATTGGTTACACTAATTAAGAGAGGATGAAAGGTCCTACATGAAGGTGAAGAGTCTCGTTGGGTAGCCAAGGATGACTTGCCTGCAGCCTTACCTCACGCTGGTTTTTCCATTCAGAGAGAAGACTGGAAGGCTATGTCTGGGTTTACAATTTTTACAAGGCTTCTAGGCAGTCTCCTTAACTAACGAGATGGGCTCTTACCTTTCATGATGGATTTGATTCCCTTTCGTTTATTCGAGCTCCAGTTGCACTAGGAGAAAGACATACATTGATGGCAGGTCACATATAATATTTGCCTCGAGCATTCCTCACTCTAGAATCTGTCTAATCCTCCCTTTCTAGTTAACTTAAGCCGACCCAGATGTACATACTGATTAGGTTAATACAGATTTTGGTTATTTTAGAGAAAGACTGTAGTAGCAACTTTTAAATGGATGAGATTAAGCGTACTGCATCATTCGCATGTTTATGAAGGTCTTGCATTATTAATCTGTCATATAGATTGGGTTGTCCATGGAACTGTTAGTTTAAGCACAAGAATTCAAAATGTTGATTGAGCAAGTAGTCATATTGTGCAAAAAATGCAATGATGTCGTTCATCATTACCATGAAATTAGTCGTATCACATGATTTGCTTTAGAGAACTGCCAATCTCAATTCTCCTCAGCAAGCCTAATGATTTTCTGGTTAATGAAATGGTGATGATGCCAATGCTGATAACAAAATAACTGTTGACGCAAAGTTGAATTTCTAATTTTAGGCAGCAAAATAGTCCTTCAAGACCTCAAATAGGGCAGAAGCCTATAACGGCCAATTAGGGATGATGAACATGGAAAATAACTCATAACTCTAAATTGCAGCAACAGAAACAGGTATTTAGCTCCCCAAACAAAAGGAACATTGGATTGAATGTTTAGTTCAGAAATATACTGTATATCAGCTAAAAAACAATGTTGATTTCACACCATTCTTACAATATATGCATCGGCAATCACTTTTTACAACTGAAATAAGTCCACGAAACAAATGATAAAGCAGGTTGAAATGTTAAGTTTGAGCCAGGCACAGTACAAAATTATAGGCTTCATCATGTCATGCAGGCAATGCAAAACTCTGCTGTGTCCATTGGGGAGGATCCATCACTAAACATGGATCTTTTTTCTCAAAGTCTGCAACCTGAACAAAACCCAGAGTAAAGAGAGTTACCAATTTGAAGCGCCATCCAAAAAATTAAGGCTATAAAAAAGACCGAGAGACGTGAAAAATGGCAGGTGAGATCTCTTACTTTTTCATTGCAACTTGGGCAATAGTGATATTTATGCCAGAGACAGTCCATTGAAGGGCAAAGAAAGCAAACTCCAAGCATAAATGGCATCATACAAGCAACAGCAGCTGCAA
>CATIWR010521492.1:0-16864 GCA_949677035.1 Omphalea diandra | reverse complement strand
TGTACATATATATATATATGTACATATATATATATATGTACATATATATATATATGTACATATATATATGCACATATGTACATATATATATGCACATATGTACATATATATATGCACATATGTACATATATATATATATATATGTACATATATATATGCACATATGTACACATATATATATACATATATATATGCACATATGTACACATATATATATACATATATGTACATATATATATGCACATATGTATATATATATATATATATGTGTGTGTGTGTATATGTGTGTGTGTGTATATATATATATATATTTATTGTGGACTCTTTTTTTTTTTTTTAATAATAATTTGCTTATTGGCCTTCGTAATATTAACTCTTTGACGAGGAGTTAATAGGATGCCATTAATTCTGCTTTGGTCCTTATTATTATATGGAAAAATATTAATTAACTCTTTGATGATGATGCTATGGAATAAGATGCAATTCTTCTAGCATTGCATTGCACTAGTATAAATATATAATTAATGCCAAGACCAGACTATCTGTCAACATAATTATTAGCACAAATTTTTATTTTCTTTGTTGTGAAGAGAATCGGTAGTCCAAGTAATAATTTGTTTTCTTTTTCCTTTCATTCTTACATTATGTGTGTGCAGGTTAATCAGAATGGGTCATTCCCTCATTATTATTGCTATTGCATTCTTAAATTACATTGCTGTTCAAAATCAGAAACTAAGCACAAGAGACGCATCTAAGTTTGCTCAATTCATCCATCCGATTGGAGGCTCATCTAATAATGGCAAACGACGGGCAGTTTTGTTGCTGGATCCAGCGGTTATGAGAATTACAGGCGTCGGGTCAGGTCCTTACTATTCTAGTAATTCATCAGTGGCTATTTATAATAGTAAGTTTAAATTATTTTAATAAAATCATTTCATATAGGCTGATGTCTGCCATGCGGATCAAATCATGAGGAAAGGAGTGAAAGACGAGAACATCATTGTTTTCATGTATGATGACATTGCATTCAATATTAATAATCCAAGGCCTGGCATCATCATCAACAAACCTCATGGCAATGATGTTTATCATGAAGTTCCCAAGGTTTTCCATTTTTAATTTTTAATTCATTTCCAGCCATAATTTTAATTATATAAAAATTTAAGTTCACCTTACTTCTTAATTACTATACAGGATTACACTGGACACAACTGCACAGTTGACAACCTTTTTGCTGTAATTTTAGGGAATAAAAGTGCTCTAACTGGAGGTAGTGGCAAGGTTGTAGATAGTGCTCCTGATGACCATATTTTCATATATTCCAGTGACCATGGTGCTGCAGGTTTAATTAGTATGTAAGTATGTAGTCATTATAATATTTCATCCTAAAAATTCTAATATGTATGCTTCATAAGGTATGCCTTATGGTGAGGATCTTTATGCCAAAGACCTTATAGATGTGCTGAAAAGGAAGCAAGCTTCTAAAACATATAAAAGCATGGTAGGTTAAATTATTATTATTTGTCGGAGTAGAATGTACGTACAACTATAAACAAGTTAAAAATATATGTTACTGTAGGTTTTCTATCTTGAAGCCTGTGAATCTGGAAGTATCTTTGAGGGACTATTGGGAAGCAATTTAAGCATATTTGCTGTTACAGCTTCAAATGCAATGGAGAATTGTTGGGGAACATATTGTCCTGGAGACTATCCTTCTCTTCCCTCCCAATTTGATACTTGCTTGGGAGACTTATTTATCATTTCTTGGATGGAGGACAGGTCCATTTTTCTATTTACCATTTCATTAAACTACTAATCAATTCATGAATATTCATTTCAAATTTAACCTCTTTTTTTTTTTTTTTTTCACGTTATAATTCAATTTCATTCTGCATATATATAGTGACTTGCATGATTTGCGCAAGGAAACTCTGCAGAAGCAATATCAAGTCGTATGATATATAATTCTTAGTTATATATGTTTCTTAATTGCACCTTAATCATTAGCATATACATATAATAACTGATTTGCTAGCTTCCTCAACTTCTCAACTAATTAATTGATATTTTCTTTTTCCAATATGCACTTATAGGTTCGAAGGAGGACAACAGTTGATAACTTTCATAGCTCTCATGTCCTGCAATATGGAGATGTGAAGTGAGGATCCAACCTTTGTTTATATGGGAACAAATCCTGATAATGATAGCTTCACTGTCGCTGGATATTCTTCTCCTTCAATAGTAACTACAACTGTTGATCAACGCCACGCAAGTCTTCTTCATTTTTGGCACAAGGTTTTGCTCCTTAATTAATTTCTACATTCAGCATATTACTTGAACTTTGATCTACATACTGTAGCAATCGTCTTTGTTTCAACAGCATCGTAGAGCCCCTCAAGTCTAATGAGAAGGCTGAAGCACGAAAGACGCTACCCCGAATAATTTCTCATATAAAGCATGTGGACAGAAGCATAGGCCAGATTTGCAACTATTGTCTTTGTCTGGCTTATGCTTCTGTCCGCATGCTTTATATATATATATATATATATATATATATATATATATCTGTGTGTGAGTGAAGGTTGATATTTTCTACTCAACATAATGAAGAATGAGTTGGTGTGAGTACATCTTTATATTGTGTATATATTTCGTATTTATCATTTGTCAAGTTAATTTATTTTAAAAGACAAAATTATAATATTCATCGTAATATTATATTGCCAACTCAATATGTTAAAATTTTAATGTATTACCACATTAATTTTTTTTAACTTAAATGAAGAAAATATTAAAACTAAAATATAAATCTGATAATAAAATTTCAAAAGTTCGAGACGTCCAATTAGAAAAATAAGTTAAAAAGTTTATTTTAATAACATATTTGCATTTTTTTTCATATAAAAAAAATTCCACTAGTTTGATTTGAAACTTCCTATAATTCTCAATTTCGAAGTATGATAAGTTTATCAAATAATTAAAAATTTTTATTATTAATTTATTATTATTATTATATAGCATCCATCTATTATACAAGGTTTAAATTATACTTTAACCTCTAAAATATCCTTGATAACTATTCTTAGATAAATACTAAGAAAATATAGAACTCCAGTTGAGTCGAATATAAATTATAATGTATGAGAAGTAAAGTAATTCAAATTATATATTTCTATATAGCTTTAGTGGTTTCTATGATCAATTATATAACATGTATTATATTATTTTTTATTTTAAATCGTGTTTTCTTCAAATTATTTTTTATTTTTTTTATATTAACACATAAAATATGGTGTTTACTTCTTTTTATTCTCCTTTTTGGTATTTGATATTTGTGATTGATTTTTTTTTTCTGATATATTATCTTAGATAAGATTAAGATTGAGTACATGCATTAAGTTTAGGTAGTAGAGAGAATATAAAAGTGTAGTTAGAGAGATTAGATATAATCTAAAACACACATTTCAATTATTTCTTACAAGATGATAGGTTGCGAGGAGGACATTGCCTATGAAATTAAAATGGGATGGACTAAATAGACAAATGTAATGGAAATAAGATTGTGATTGCAAGATTTCACATAAACTAAAAAGAAAATTTTATCCACTATGATAAATCCCTGTATAATGTATAAGAGCTAGTGTTGGATGATAAAAAGGCAATAAGTCTCCAAAATTAGTGTATCAAAAATGAAAATGCTAAGATGAATGTGTGGTTATATTAGAATGGATAGAGTTCATAATGAGTATATTAAGGATAAAGTTGGAGTTGCTTCGATCATGGACAAGTTGAGAGAAGATAGATTGAGGTGATTTGAATATTCGAGACACACTTTAGATGCACCAATTAGAATAGTAGAGCACATTAGAGTAGACATAGCTAAAACGGGAAGAGATAAATCTAGGGAAGAGATAAATCTAAACTCACATGAAGAAGAGTAATTCATATATAAATGTAGGACTAGAGGCATTACATCTTTTCAAAGATGTCGTCCAAAATCGTTTCAGGTGAAAAGAACGAATCGACATAGTGGACTCCAACTAACTTGAAATTAAGGATTAGTTGAGTTGAATTAAGTAATATTATTTTATATATTGATTGAATTCATACAAAATTTCTATTATTGAATCTCACAATTCACAAATTAATATAAACATGTAACTTTAAATTATTTGCATAGGATTTAGTTTTTAAAAGATCCAAAATCAAAATGATTTGAGTTGTTTTATCTAACATTATTTTTAATGTTTTTGCTTTCATAATATTTCTTTATTTTTTGGTTAATTACTATTGTTTATTATAAATATATAATTAATTTGATTGGTTGATGTATATGATGTCATAAAAAAATGTTACACTCTTAACATATTTGATTTTAATTATATTGAAAGTTATTATTCTTATAATATATCATCACATTGTTATATATAATTAATTATGGTCTAAAAATTATTTATGATAGATGTTGAAAATTTTAATTATTGCTAAGTTACATGTATAACATACATAATAGAAATATAAGATTTTAATTCTCAATCGTATAGAAGATATTGAACCTATTTTGCAATCAAACAAGAATAAAAATTTAGGAGATTATATTGGTGGCCTACTCCATCATTCTTTGGTTTCTTGAATGTAAAGAAAGTATTGTAGCAAACTACAACAATCCATATTTTGTATGCACGACTTCTATAAATATCCATATAAATAAGAAAGGAGAAAATCCTAAATTAGCTTTAGATGAGGCAGGGTTTTGTTAAGGCAAGCTCAATGCCCTATAAAATCTAATATTTAAAGAATGATTGCTATGGATAAATCCTTGATTGTCTCTTGAGCTTCTTTACATATTTATAGGAGCATCCCAAGTCTTAACCCATTAGAAGAATTAGGCTCGTTTAGCTAAATTATAGTTAGAATTCTATACTTATTAAATAGTTATAGCTAACTACTTAATCACAAGAAATTATCTCTAATTGAGTCATACTAAATTCATTTTAATTTCTCCTTTCTAATTCTTATATATGTGATCTTATAGGCTTTCTAACTCATTTGATAATAAATATAAGTCATAGTTCTTAATTAATTTCTCAATTAATATAGAATTAGATAAATTAAATAATTTAATTTATCATCAATTCACTAATTGATTGACATTATATTTAAATACCATGATTGTTGCATAGCATACATATCATGACAAATCAATGTAGTTAGGAATGATTAAAATGGTTTGAAAATAACCATAGCAAGATGAGTATCAATGAAATATGATCATTTTATTGAAGATATCTTAATCAAACTATAAAATATGGAATAGTATTTATTTTATATAATGGTTTGATTATGTTAAGTCCCTTCTTAACTTTTGACTTAGAAATGATTCTATCATTCTATCTTGCAAAGAATTTCATAGTCAATATAAAAAATTAGCTTATAGGACATTATTCTTAAATGCTTACATCAATGCATCCTCTCTTAAAAACTCATTATCTCCATCAAATTATTTTTATATCGAAAACATGCCTTATGAGCGAATCCATAATTCGAACAACTGAAGTCATAGATCAAAGCATAGGATTCATTTTATAATATACTATGGTGTTCTCAAGTCAAAGATCTAGTTATACACCATTCACAAGAATAAGCCATAAACAAATAGGCATTGTTTCAAATGAATATTCTTTATGGGTCATTCAATGAATTTATTATCGAACTAGCACTTATATGCATGCTTAAATATCTCTCACACTTCTACTTAGGAGATCAATAGCTTCTTTGATGCATAAGGAATGAACATGCGTATACTAGTTTTAATTATATTAGCAATGTTTACTCTTGATACTCTATTAACTAGAAATATTTAAGAATGATACTTTGATGTAATAGATATCTTAAGTTACCTTGCAAAGTATCTGTATTCAATAAAGTTTGCCTTAACCTTTAGTTAAATAAATTATCAAATAACTATTATTATACCATTAGTAATATACAAAACGTGAAGAATCCTTTATGGTACTTATCATATATTACATGAATATTTTCTAGTAGATGAGCTACCAATAAATTAACTTAAGGGCATATACTAACAATCTTTCACTTGTATACTATGTAAAACATACATCATCCATCTAAAGGTGATCTTGCTAGGGTAGGTTCTAACAAGAGTGATTCCACACGATATCTTTCATGGGTTACTAATCACTCATCTCCTTTATCAATTATCTCAAGAACAAAATATATTTGTTTCAAGTATGTCTTTAGATTAATCATGAGACCTTTAGGTTCCAAAAAAGGCTCCATTATTCTAATAATACACAACTATTCAATAATGCGTAGATCCAAAGTATTATTCATGTTGTAATGAATTACTTGATCTAAACCTTCTCTTTTTGTCACCTCAAACAAAAGATTTGTATTTAAAACTTAGTTGTAAAACTATAATCATTCCTTGTTTGAAACATTCTAGTTAAGAATACTATTAATATAAGTGTTAACATCTCATGTTACAGTTTATCTATAATTTTCATAAGATCAAGATTCATGGTTTTTGTTGGCCTTTGAGCACCAATAAGGGGGGTTGAATTGGTGGGGAACTAAAAATTTGGAAAGAAGGTGAGGTATTTAGTGATTGAAAGAAGAGTAGAAAGAAAGAACACATAATGTTTACAGTGATTCAAGTGTTAACAAGCCTTACATCTACTCCCCAATTATTCATAATTGGTTGTTTCACTTAACTTAAAATGATGTTTCCAAGCTCACACCAAACTTGTACAATGTGTTTTGATGACTCACACATAACTCTACAATTTGTGTTTCAAGGCTCACATAAAACCTCACTTAAGTGTTTTACACAGGCTCACTCTTTAACCTATTACAAGAGTTTTAATAGCTAGGCTAACTCTCAACTCAAATACAATGGTGTTTAATGCTTACACCCAATAACAATAACTCAAAATCAAAGAGTAAGAAGTTGTGAAGTAAATTTACAAGAGTTTGGCTACAATTAATAACTTTCTCTTGCATTCATATCTCTTTGGTGGAGTATTTATAAGCAACATCCACCAAAGAGATGTTTCTAACAAACTATGTCTAAATCTTTAAGGTAAGATAGGCAGATTTAGTATTAAATGCTTGTCAGACTGATTTCGCTATTGTGACTAGCATTTCGCAGTAACTAATTTCCAATTTGCACTGAGAAGACTGAAATCACAATAGAGAACCATGTTTTGTGTCTAACGGCTAATGCACGTACCTTATTACCATTGGTGCTCCAAGAAATAAAGCCTTTGTGTTAAACTATCCAACTAAAAGTCGCAGTCGCGATTGAGATTCTTCTTAGGTACGACATGGATCACGAATTATTCTGTTTGGTAGGAGAAATCACTCTATTGGGTCATATTATAATAGGTGCTTCACCCTCACGAATTTGGATATCCTAATGGTCATCTTGAACACTTGGCATATTATGGTTGCAGACTCGATTCCCTCTTTTTAGCTATAAAATTTGTGGTCGCGACTCTAGATCGAACACCACTGCGAATCTCTCTATGTGTTATTCAAGTCTTTCTTAGCTAGATCGCGATTGCGATTTCCTCTGCGAATTCATCTGGCCCAAGTTCATCCATCCTTGTTGCAATGTCACGATCGTGATTTAGAAGATCCTGACTATGAATTTGGATGCCTTACTCAATGCTGGAGATTTAGACTTTCATCCAACTTTTCATATAAATCTAACTTAGAAATTGCGAAAACAACACTTAAACAAGATATTAATGCCTATCAATCTTTATTGTCAAGATCAAACGAGGTCTATGACTTAGGTTTGACCAACCTAGTCCAACAATCTCCCCCTTTTAGATTTTGACAACTTAGATTGATTTTACTTAAGGAAAATGAATTGCATGAGTGCAAAGTTGAGACGGTCAACAATTAAAAAAAACTTATTGATCAAATAAGTTTGTCAAAGAATTATATTTTGAGTTAGATTGCTCTCATTACTCCCCCTTAGCTTATACTTCGCTTATAATATATCATGCACATTCTTTTACTACTATTTCTCACCCTCTTTGGCAAGATCAAAAAGAGAGGAAACTTAAACATTAAAGTAAAAGTGCATAGTTGATAATTATATAAAGTATAAATTGAGATAGAATAATCATATATCATAAATAAATATATGAAATAAGTGTAAAGCAATCAAAGATGATAAGTAAATATAGGAAGCAACAATTGCAAAAAAAATAAATAGTACTTTTATTTATTAAAAATTGTGGGATCACATACTTACAAGAAAATAAAGAAGTAAAAGAAACAAAAGAAAACACTAAAAGCCTAAGACAAAGATAAAATATTGGGGAGCTATCATCATCTCCAGAGTCATCAATTTCTTCATATGCACCTCCTCTTTGAGCTTCATCACCTTCCTCTACTTTTTGATCATCTTCTTCTTCAGTAATGCCAGGGAGGTGGCAAGGAGTAGCACCCACCTTTTCTTGAAGATCCACCAATCACTATAGAGGTAGGAGAGTAGAAAGAATCTTCACTTGGTCATCCTCAGAACCTTACCTAGTTTCTTATTGACTAAGGAGAAAGAGATTGCAGAGGATTTGGTTTTGGGATTAGGTTGGGGTGGTGGAATAGATTGAAAACCCTCTTCTATGACTAGCCTCTTCTTTTTTGAGGCTTGAAAAGTTTCTAGCTTCTTAACCCCAAGTGAACCTAAGGTATATTTATAATAATCAAGGTGTATGGCCTTTGCATTTATAAGGTAGGGCAAGTCAAGAAAATTATGGGATGACAAGTACTTATTGGTGAAAATTTTCTCATTTTCCTCATTGAGTGCACCTACATAGCGATATATTACAATTATATGAGATGGTAGAAGAAACTGACTTTTTGGCTTAGTACTCATGTGAATAAATTGATCCACAAGGTATTGACTGATTTGGATAGGCTTATTCTTGATTAAGCATAAGAGAAAGGCTAGGTCCTTTTGAGAACCTTATTATTACCATCACCTTTTGCATTGACAGAGAAGGTGATGATACGATGAAGAAGCCAATTAGGAAGAGTTTGAATATATTTGGCTAAGGAGGTTTTGGGGTCATGTTTAGTTTCAATAAAAATTTTAGACCAAAACTCTGCGTATATGATATCAAGTGCGAAGTTGATAAATGAAATGTCATCCCCTATTTGGAAAGTTGCTCAAAAGTAATAGAGAAGGATCCCCAAAAGCCTTGAAAATCAACCCATATTGACATGCTAGCGATTCTGCTCTACGACTCAAGGTGACCGTGCATAGAATTCCCACACTATTTCTTTATAGTCGGGCTCATTTTTGAAGATGAACTCATTCCATCCAAGATTAGAGAGGTAGGCATGGATTTCATCCTTGATTCCAAGTAATTCAAAGAGAAAGGTTGAGAGAATCTTATTTAGTTGGATGATTTTAGAAGAATTGGCTTTATAGCTATCATTTTCTTCTTTGGTGATCCCTTTAATTAGATGAAGGATAGGAGGACTAGAGGGTTGGGCTATGCCATTCCCTTTTTCTGCTCTGGAAGTCTTCTTGGAGGCCATTGGAGATGAGAGAATTTGAAGAAGGTTTAGGGTGTAAGAATGAAGAAAGATGAATAGATTATGTAAATGTGAGTTAGAATACTGTTATAAGGTCTAAATAGGTAAAGAAAAGGTGTAAAAAGGTAACAAATGGTCAAATTTTCGTTTAATAAGGGGGTGTCATCGGTTGATAGTCAAATTAGTTAATGTTTTTCAGTTACTCAAATTTGCAATCGTAAACTACAAGTCACGAATGCTAATTACAAAATATCTAAGTAATGAACAAAAAATCCTAAAAAACCAATAGAGTTAATGGTCAAAACTTTTGAATTTTGAAAAAATTCACAGTAGATATTGAAAATAGCGACTACAAAATGATGGGACTGAAGGATTGACAAGTACCTGAAAAAAAAGTAACGATCATGAATTACGAGGCAAGAAAAGAAAACATGAAGAGATAAGATATGACCTTCTAAGTTGTGATCCACTTAATATATTAATGCTTAATTCATGCAAATTGGCATAGAGAAGAACAATTGCATAAAGAATTAAGACATCCAAAGAGGTATACTATACATACATCAAATATAATAAACAATTATTCAAAACAATGCATCAACAAGGAGCATTCTAAAAGATCCAACTTTCACTTCAAGGAGCTTTCATCAAGCATTCCCAACTCTCTCTTAAAGAAGTTCATCTTTCTTCATTGAGAAATTTAGTGAAAATATCCACTAGTTGATGATTAATATTTATAAATTCCAATACTACAACATTTTAGACATGATCTCTAAAAAAATGATGCCTAATATCAATGTGCTTGCTCATAGAGTGTTGGATGAGATTCTTTGAAAGATTTATTGCACTAGTGTTGTCACATTTGATGGGAATGTCATCAATAACTTTGTTATAATCCTTTAATTATTATTTCATCCAAAGAACTTGGGTGTGACAATAACCTGCAGCCACATATATTCTGCTTCGATGGTGGATAAGGCAGTCGAAACTTATATCTTACTAAACTAAGACACTAAACATTCTTCTATGAATTGGCAAGTTCTAGAAGTACTCTTCCTATTTAGAAGACTACCAGCATAATCCGCATTTGAATATCCTATAAGGCTAAATGATGAATCTCTAGGATACCATAAACCTAGATGTAATGTGCCATGTAAAAATTTAAAAATCCTTTTCACAGTATTAAAATGTGATTCTTTAGGGCAAGACTGAAATATAGCACACATGCAAACACTAAACATGATATTGGGTCTAGAAGCAGTAAGATAGAATAGAGAACCAATCATACCTTGATATCTCTTCTTATTAACAAACTTACCCGATTCATCCTTGCCTAGTTAGATGGTAGCACTCATTGGTGTCTTTGCTACTTTGCATCGTTCCATGCCAAATTTCTTGAGTATATCCTATGTGTACTTGGCTTGGTTGATAAAAATTCTTTTTTTGATTCGTTTTATTTATAGGCCAAGAAAGAATTTGAGCTCTCCCATCATGCTTATCTCAAATTTTTTAGTCATACACTTAGCAAAGTTCTTACAAAGAGATTGATTAGTAGCATCAAATATGATATCATCAACATTTATTTGCACAACGAGTGTATCATGATTGTGCCTTTTAAGAAATAAGGCTGTATCAACCTTCCCCTTTTCAAAATCATTTTACAAAAGAAATGAACTAAGCCTTTCGTACCAAGCTCTTAGAGCTTGTTTTAACCCATATAAGACTCTATTCAACTTAAAAACATGATTTGGAAAGATATGAGAGGTTGTTCAACATAAACTTACTCCTCCATGAGACCATTTAAAAATGCACTTTTTAACATCCATTGAAAGAGTTTGAAATTCATGTGACATGCATATGTTAAAAGAATCCTTATGGCCTCTAATCTTGTTACGAGGGCATAGGTTTGATCAATAATCAATGTCTTCCTCTTACTTGTACCCCTTAGCAACCAATCTAGCCGTGTTTCTAGTAATGAAACCTTGCTCATCTAACTTATTCATAAACACCCACTTGCATCCTATAATAGGGTGTTCCTTAGGCCTATGAATAAGTTCATATACATTATTTCTCTCAAATTAGTTTCTTTTACATAGTAATTACCTAACTCTCATCATCTAGAGCCTCATCTATAGATTTTGGGTCAAATTGAAAAACAAATGCAAGATTATTATCTAAAGAATTGAGTTAAGATCTAGTACTTACACCCTTGAGTGTATCACTAATGATTAAATCCTTTAGGTGATGCTTGGAGAATCTCTAACCTTTGGGAAAATTTAATTTGGGATTTCCACTTGTTAATGTTGAGGTTCCTTATCTTCTCTTGATGATTTGCCTTCATCAGGGTCATTAGTAATCTCTCTTGTGGTCAACTCTAACTTTAATTTTTCAAAGCCACTTATAAGATTATCAGCATGAGAACCTTTCCCAAGATAAAGTTTACTAGATTTATCAAACACAATATTCATAGACTCTTCAATAACCATAATACTCTTATTAAGAACTTTATAAGCTTTGTTAGGGGTGGAATATCCTAGGAAAATACCTTCATTTGTTTTTGAATCGAATTTTTCCAAATTATCCTTGGTATTTAAGATGTAGCACTTGCATCTAAATACTCTTAGGTATGACAACTTACGCTTTTTACCACTTCAACGCTCATCAGAAGTTTTATTAAGAATGAGTCTTTTGAAAACACGATTTGCAATGTAACACGAATTATTGATAGCTTCAACCTAAAAGTAATTAGGTAATGAATACTCATTGAGCATAGTTCTAGTCATCTCTACTAGTGTTTTATTTTTTCTATCTACAACACCATTTGTTGTGGTGTTCCAAGAGTTGAAAAGTTCTAAAAAATCTCATTCTTTAAGCAATAAGATTCAAAAGATTCATTTTGAAATTCTTTTCCATGGTCACTACTTATAGAAGAAATGAAGTAACCTTTTTCATTTTGAACTCTTTTTGCAAAACTTTTGAAAGCATCAAATGTGCCATGCTTATGAGCTAGAAAGGATACCTAAGTAAACCTAGAGTAATCATCCACTAGGACAAGTGCATAATATTTTCCACCTAAAATAACACTCTTAATAGGTCCTATCAAGTCCATATGGATAAGTTGAAGAGATTTAGATATACTTACAACATTTTTTGTAAGTTGAAGAGATTTAGATATACTTACAACATTTTTTGCTTTAAAAGAGGATTGATGTTGCTTTTCCATTTAGCATGGTCTATATGTCTTGTCTTTAGAGAACTTTAGCTTAGGAAGACCTTTCATTAGCTTTCCTTTTGATAAGCTTTGTAGGATCTCCATGCTAGCATGTTTAAGTCTTATATACCAAAGCCAAGCTTCATTGCTAAGTGACACAAGACACTTGAAAGATTGGTTAGCAAAATTGTCTAAGTCAATTAGATACGTATTAGCTTTCCTTTCACCCTTGAAGACTACCTTCTTATCCATCAAAGTGGTAACTCGACATTATTTAGGGTCAAATGTGACTTTATTACCCTTATCATATAATTGACTTACACAAAGCAAATTATGTTATAATCCATTTACAAGTAAAACATCGTCAATGAGAGAAAAACCATTCTTATCAATAATGCTAATGCCAATTACCTTACCCTTGGCATTGTTTCCAAAATTGACATTTCCCCCTTCCTTCTCTTTTATGGCCAATGAATAACTTCTTATTGCCAGTCATGTGCTTTAAGCATCCACTATCCACATGTCAATCATTCACTTCATTAGTGGCTGCCAAACAATCCTACACAACACAAATAAATCATTTTTGTTTTGGTACCCAAGCATACTTGGGTCATAAGGGGTTAGGCGTAGAAGGGTCCTCCGATTTAAGGTGAGCCTTCCTAATATAAAAATAAATGTTAATATGATCAAACTTCATGCAATAATAACATTGAAGTTTAAACTTGTGAGTCTTCCTCCTATACATGATTTTGGTATGAGTAGTGTGTATTTCTCATACCATGATGATATGAGTATGAGCAATGGTAGGGTGTTGAAGTAAACTTTCTATGTGTATTGGGGTAAGCATGTTTCTTGTTATAAATGTAAGCAGAATTTGCTTTTTGAGCCTTGGCTCTTGAGCTTTGGGAGGGAGGGACCTTTCCTTTGCCCTTAGGCATAGGTGGCTTAGTGCTAGGAGCACCTCTCTTCCCTATGACCTAAACACTTAAAGTTTGAGGTGTTGATGCTTTAATGAATGTAGTAAGTGAAGAACTAGATGAAGAGGCTCTATTAAAGCCTAGTCCATGTCTAACTAAAGAAGGTCTTTGAGATACAATAAGTGTATCAAAAGCTTCTTTTCCCTTGTGAAACTTGGAAATGGAATTTCTAAGCTCAATTATTTCTCCTTTCAAGGTATCATTTTTCTTTCTTAAGAAATTTAGAGAAGAAGAAGATTTAGAGAGACTCTTAATAGATTTCTTGAGTTCTTCATTGGAAGTGCTCAACTCACTTACAAGATTATTTAAGGATTTAAATTCATCCTCTAGTTTGGATCATTCTTCTTATAAGATTTCATTTGTGACTTGTATTTGTCATATCTCAAAGTGAGAGCTTCTAAGAGCTCATCACCTACATCATCTAATTCATCATAATTTTCATAAGAATGGGGGTGAAGAGCTCACATCATTTGAAGAGTCATCTTGTGCCATGAAGCATAAATTTGCAACTTCCTTCTCTTTATCCTTTTCATTTGAGCTGTCACCTTAAATTTCTTTAAAGCACTTCCTCTTTTCCTTGTCCCCTTTCTTCTTCTTCTTTAATTTGGGGTAGTCATACTTGATGTGGCCATGTTTACCACATTCATAGCATGTAACCTCACACGTTCTTTTCTTGAGGTTTGAAGTTGCTTTCTTAAAGCTTCTTCTATTTTTTCTTCTCCTTATCAACTCCTTTGTTCTTCTTAAAGGCAAGGCTAACTCATCCTCTTCTTTATCACTATGTTTCTCACTTGAAATAATTTTTGGTTCATTTTCTTTGGATGAAGATTTAAGAGCCAAAGTCTTTTTTTCTGCTTTGTCTATTTTGTCTCCTTGCCCTCTCATCTTTTTTATCTCTTCATCTTTCTTCAAGGCTAGAGCATGAGTTAGAAGCTTGCCTATGAGAAATTAGTTTACACCTTCATAATCCCAGGATTTGACTCTTGGATGCTGTAAACTCTAGCACCAAATTTTTTAAAAGGTAAATATGTAAGAATTTTTGAGTTTACCTCATGATTGGTGAGAATCCTTTCAAATTTCTTCATGTTTGTGACAATTGAAAGGAACCCATTTGTCATATCCATGATGCTTTCATTCTCCTTCATCATAAATAACTCCCATTCAGTCACATACATCTTTAGTCTGCTTGACTTCACCGATGTAGTGCCTTCATGGTAGTTTTCCAAGGCCTTCCATATCCCATGAGCTGTAAGACAAATATGAACTTTTCCTATTTCTTCTCTTGATAGAGAATTGTGAAGAGTTGTCATAGCCCTTTTGTTTCTGCCATTAGATCTCCTGTGAGCTTCAATCCACTCTTCTCTTGGGATTAATTCTTCACTTTCATCAACCACCTTAGTAGGTGGCTTCCACTATTTTGCTATGATGTCCCAAAGATCTACCATGTCACAATCCAATTATTTTTTCCATCCTACACTTCCAATGAGCATAGTCAGATCCATTAAAATATGGCTTGAGATGGGTGTGGATTCCTTCTTGTGCCATTGATATTTTCTCACGCAATTAAGGCTTAAAATGAGACTTAGCTATGATACCACTTATTGGCCTTTGAACACTAAGAAGGGGGGGTTGAATTAGTAGGAAACTAAAAAATTTGGAAGTAAGGTCAGGTGTTTAGAGATTAGAAGAAGAGTAGAAAGAAAGAACACACAATGTTTATAGTGGTTCGAGTGTTAACAAACCTTGCATCCACTATTTAATTCTTCATAATTAGGTATTTCACTAAACCTAAAATGGTGTTCCTAAGCTCACACTACACTTTTACAATGTGTTTGATGGCCTGCACATAACCCTACAATTTATGTTTCAAGGCTCACACAAAACCTCACTCAAGTGTTTTACACAGGTCCACATTTTAAACTATTACAAGAGTTTTGATAGCTAGGTTAACTCTCAACCTAAATACAATGGTGTTTAATGCTTATACACAACAAAAATAAATCACAGTAAAAAAATAAAAGTTATAAAGTAAATTTGCAAAAGTTTAGCTATAATTAACGAAATTCTATTACATTCATGTCTATTTGGTGGAGTATTTATAAGCAACATCCACCAAAGAGACATTACTAATGAACTATGCCTAAATCTCCAAGGTGAGCTAGGTAGATATAGTATTAAATGTCTGTCAGACTGATTTCACAGTTGTGACAAGCATTTCGCTATTACTATTGCACTGGGAAGATCGAAATCACAGTAGATAACCCCATTTTATGTCTAACAGCTAGTCCACATGTCCTACTGCTATTAGTGCTCTAAGAAATATAGCTAATTGTGTTTCACTATCCAACTAAAAGTCATGGTCGCGATTGGGATTCTTCTTGGGCGACACATAGACCATAAATTCTTCTATTTGGTGAGGAGAAATCACTCTCTTAGGTCGTAGTCATGATAAGTGCTTCGCTCTCATGAGTTTTGATATCCTAACGATTGTCTTGGACACTTAGCATGTTATGGTTGTAGACTCGGTTCCCTCCTTTCAGCTATAAAATTCATGGTTGCAACTTTAGATACGAACACCACTGTAAATCTCTCAATGTGTTAATCAAGCCTTGCTAGGCTGGATCGCGACTATGATTTCCTTTACGAATTCATCTGGCCTAAGTTCATCTATCCTTGTTGCAAGGTCGCGATCACGATTTAGAGGATCTTGATTGCAAATTTGGATTCTTTACTCAATGCTGGAGATTTAGGCTTTTATCCAACTTTCAATATAAACCTAATCAGAAACTACAAAAACAATACTTAAACTAGACAGTACCTATTGTTGTCCCTAGGCACCAAGAAGGGGGGTTGAATTGGTGTATAAAATTTAAAATAAAGATGAGGAGAAGAAGAAAAAATAGTAAGGACTGAAGGATTTTATAGTGGTTCGGGCAAAACAATCCCTACGTCCACTCCCCAATCTCTCAATTGGGTATTTTACTAAGTCAATGGTGTTTTTCAAGCTCACACCCAACTTACTACAACTTGTGTTTTAGTGGCTAACACACAACCTTACAACAAAGTGTTTTCTAGGCTTACACAAAACCTCACTCAAGTG